>APFE030742761.1:14396-71815 GCA_000404065.3 Pinus taeda | reverse complement strand
ACAGCTGAACAACTCTGGCATCAGAGGTTTGGTCATCTGAATCTCCAGGATCTTATGTTGTTACAAAAGAAAGGTATGGTCGAAGGTCTCCCCATCTTTCGTAACATTCAGTTGAACTGTGATGGTTGTGCCCTAGGAAAGATGCACAGAGAACAGTTTCCTGTGCATGATAGGAGGAGGCAAACTGAAATCTTAGAGCTAGTGCACATTGATGTATGTGGTCCCATGCAGACAAGGTCGCTAGGGGGAGCATACTATTTTTTGTTATTTACTGATGATTGCACTAGGTATTCTTGGGTTTATTTTTTAGACAAGAAGAGTCAGACTTTCCAATGTTTTATAGAGTTCAAAATCCTGGTAGAAAAACAGTTTGGAAAAAGTATTAAAATTCTCCGATCTGATCAAGGAGGAGAATACAAATTAAAGGAATTCATGAAATACTGCAAAACTCACGGGATTGTTCAACAATATACAGTGCCGCATACACCACAGCAAAACTGAGTTGCAGAGCGTAAAAACAGAACATTGGTGGAGTGTGCAAGGAGCATGTTGCAAGGTAAGGGTCTATCTAATATGTTTTGGGCAGAAGCGATAAATACTGCTGTATATTTGAAAAATAGAAGTCCTACTAGGTTTCTTGGCTTCAAAACCCCTTTTGAAGCTTTATATGGATTTAAACCAGCAGTAAACCATTTAAGAGTCTTTGGGTCAAAGGCATTTGCACATGTACCCAAAGCTGATAGAAAGAAACTAGACCCTAAGGCAGTTAAATGCATCCTAGTTGGTTATGGCACAGAGTTTAAAGCATACAAACTGTTCAATCTTGAGTCTCGTAAGACATTTGCTAGTAGAGATGTAGTCTTTCATGAACAGGTGCAGGAAAGGAAAGCTGATGTTGGAGATGATTGGCACATTCCATTGCTGTTGGAGGAAAGCAGCGAGGATGAGAGGGAGTAGGAACAGGAGCAGAAAGAAGAAAATGAAGAAGAACAGCAAGAAGGTGAAAAAGCAGGCCCAGTTATTGCAGAGGAAAACAAATTTGAGGTAAGTCCTCTCCTACCAAGGAGGTCAGGTAGGAAGACTCAATTACCATTGAAGTTGAGAAACTATGCTTTGATGTCAAAAGTTTTGAACATTGTAGAACCCTCTAATTATAAAGAAGTTAGTCAATTTAAGGAATGGAAAGCTGCAATGGATGAAGAAATGGAATCAATTTTTAGAAATGATACTTGGGATTTAGTTGAGCTGCCTAAGAATAAAACACCTATAGGATGTAAGTGGCTGTTTAAACCAAAAATGAATGCAGACGGAAGTATAGATAAGTTAAAATCTAGGTTGGTTGAAAAAGGATATTCACAGAAGGAAGGTATAGATTTTGATGATACTTTTGCACCTGTCGCAAAGCTAAATACAATCAGAATGCTTATTGCTTTAGCTACTAAATATAATTGGGAATTACACCAGCTTGATGTCAAATCTGCATTTTTAAATGGTGATTTAAAAGAAGAAATTTACTTAGTACAGCCAGAAGGATATGTAAAGCAGGGGCAAGAACATCTTGTTTGCAGATTGAAAAAGGCTTTATATGGTTTAAAGCAAGCACCCAGGTCTTGGTATGAAAAAGTTGATTATTTCTTTATAGAGTATGGTTTCCATAGAAGTTTAAATGACCTAAATTTGTATACCAAGTACAATAATCAGGGGCAGATTGTTTTGATTTCTTTGTATGTGGACGACATGATTATAACAGGAAATGCACTTGATTTAATCAAAGGAATCAAAAGGCTTATGGCACAAGTTTTTGAAATGAAGGATCTCGGAAGCCTTCACTATTGTCTGGGATTAGAATATTCAGAGATACTGGGCAAACTTTTCTTACCCAAGGGAAGTATGCTAGAAATCTGTTAGAAAAGTTTGGGATGGATCGGTGTAGATCAACAGCAACACCTTTGCAGCAGAATCTGAAATTGAACAGTGATGATGGAACTAAGGAGGTAGATGCCACAATGTACAGACAACTGGTTGGTAGCTTGATATATCTTACAATAACCAGACCTGACTTGGCATACTCTGTTAGTGTGTTGAGCCAATTTATGGCGAAACCGCTTGAAAGTCACTGGAATGCAGCAAAAAGCGTGTTGAGGTATCTTTGTGGTACTGTTCATTTCGGTATTTTATACACTGATGTATCTGATGTTACTCTAGCAGGTTTTTCAGACTCAGACTGGGCAGGTAACCTGGATGATCGGAGGTCCATCACAGGTTATGCATTCAACATAGGTTCCGGGGTCATAGCATGGAGCAGCAAGAAACAGAGTATTGTAGCTTTGTCATCATGTGAAGCTGAGTATCAAGCATTGTGTGCAGCAACATGTGAAGTGATTTGGTTGAGGAGACTTCTCAAAGATGCAGGAAAAGAACAGAAGCAACCCACTTCTATCAAAAGCGACAACCAGAGCACCATCAAATTAGCATACAATCCAGTGTTTCACAAAAACACCAAGCATATAGACACTCAGTTCCATTTTGTTAGAGAAAAAGTACAGTCAAATGAAATTGCTGTTGAATATTGTAAAACTTGTGACAATGTGGCTGATATTTTTACAAAGCCTCTTGCACGAGTGAAATTTGAACTGTTTAGAAAGATGCTAGGAGTTCAGGAGAACCCTTTCTCCATTAAGGGGGGGAGTTGAGAATAATTAATATTATTTTATTATTAATGGAGAAAATGGTTACATTGTTGTAACTTTCTCCCTAGTTTAGGATTAGTTCCTATAGTTATGGGGTTTGGGTGCAACTTACTATTTCCTAGTATTGTATTTAATGATGTAATCTTTTGATTGAAGCATAATAGAGTGAACGAGAGAAATCTCTCAAAGTTTTGTGAGTGTAGTCTCCAGGTGCAGGCCACACCTGAGAGCTACATCTCTTTCTTTTCAATTCAGTGCATATTTTATCTCAAGTTCTTCTCGATCAGTGAGCGATTGAAATTCTCGGCTGAAGGCTCAGATAAGTTTGAGCTTCACATTCTGTAGCGTAACTCTTTCAACATGCACAAGTTCTTCTCGATCACTGAGCTATTGAAATTCCCCGCCAAGGGATCAGATTTGAAGCAAAGGCTCTAATAAGTTAGTTCATATATATATATTTATATGTGGGGTTATATATTATTTATTTAAAAAACTCATTAAAGTTGTGTTTTTCTTTTAAATATGAAAGAGGTGTAACATTATTGATATTATCTTGTAATTATTTATCTTGATATTTTGCAAATTGTTACAAAATTTATTAAAAAAGGGCATATACAAATTTGATCAATCATTCATATATATATATATAATATATATAATTTTTTATGGAAAAGTTTGAATGTAGGGATTTGATTTATGGATGTTAATATAGACAATTTAGAGTATGTTTGCAGCCTTGGGGCCCACCCTAGGTGGATTTCTTCTTCCTCGTGGGCCACATTTAGATTAGGGTCACCGCGTCCATGGAGGAGGAGTTAGTGGGCTAGTCTGAGGACCCATATGAAGGGCTTCCAATTTGTTCATATCTAGGTATGACCTCACCTCACCACTGACAGATCTAACACCTCGAGCACCAAATTTGATAGATCAATGTGAGATATATCATACTCAACTCTCTTTGGTTGACAAGGATGTGGTCGTATTTCTGCGAACCTCCTCCAGTTGTTCCAAATGTGCCAATCTCATTACAACTCCACCTCTTGAGGTCCCCCCTCACATTTTTGGTTCCATGTTCTCACTACTTTTTGTTGGTAATTCCTTGGAGGCAGTTTTAGTTATTTTGCCTTTGCCAAAAACCCCTCTTGTTGTTGAGGTTATGGTAAAGGACCCAACAACCCTCCCTCATTTTGTGCAGGTAATTGAAAATTGTCTTCTCACGTCCCCTTGTGCTTTCCATAGTAAGTTTATAACCCTTGAAATTCTTAGTTGTAGTTTATCCTCAAGCAATCAGTTTCCTCTCCTCCAACGGGTAGGGAAGGATGCTCCAAAAACAAGTAAGAAATGAGTGAAAAGAAAGGTTCATGAATCCAACCTCGTCTTGTGGGGAGATATCAAACTCAACGATATTTCAAAAATGGAGGAAACTGCAGTGGTGTGTCATTTTTTGAGCAAGAGGATGGCTATGGAAGTCATGAGGAATTAGACCTCAAAACATTTCTCACCTATACTTGGTTATGCCCATAATTTCCCAATCCTTACAAAAGGCTAGATGCGTTGGATCACGACATCTTGGGAGGATGTGGAGAAACTAGTGTAAATGCATTGGCAGTGGGGCTTACAAGCCCTGTATCTAAGGAAATGGACAATTGATTTTGATGCTAGATTAAAGAAGTTATTGTTACCCATTTGGGTTCATCTTCCTGATCTTTCGTTTCAATACTAGCCAAAAGAGGTATTAAGGGAGGTTGGAAATATTTTGGTTTTTTTTATGAGGCATTCACATTATTCAAGATCTCGACTATATGGCAATGCCGAGGATCTTAGTGGTGGATCCCATCAATAGGTATATTTTGAGGCCCATTTTGCTATCCTTTATCCCTTAAACTCTTTTTTTCTCACATTAATTTACATTTTTTAGCCACAATGTGCTTAGTAGGAAGACTAAATGTTGCATGCCATATTTCATGGCCTAATGTGGTTAATATGCAAACAAAAGAAGAATTTTCGGAGACATTTACTCTACAGGGGCACATTGGAGGCATCTAGAGAGAATATATGAGGCTTGTCCACTACATTAACTCTTCAACTTGACTTGATTCCCAAGATTCCGCACCAACAACTTGAAGTCCACTAGTAGTTGATGAACTCAAGTGCATGTTGGTATCTAAGGGAACTAGATCCACCAATTTCGATATTTTAGAGGGAAGCAGTCCTCTCAAGGGATATGCCCCTCAATCACTTTTTGTATAAATAAATAGGCACAAGGGATCATTAGGATTCAAACTCTCGGAGCTAGGAAGAGCTATTGAAGTCTAAGTACTTGAGACTGTTATCTCCATTTTGAGATGATGCATTTTCACTCTATTTTATTTTATTGAAAGGTCATTTGTTGGTCTACATCTGAGCTAGCTTAGGAGGGCCGAAAACCTTGGGTTAGCACCCAACCCAGAGGCTTTAAGTCCTCTTGTGTATTTTTCCTTTGTTCTTTCTGAAGTTGTTGTACTTCTTCCCTTGTTTAAGTAGGAATTAGATTGCAAATATTGTAGATGCAGGATTGATCACCACCTCTCTCGTGGGAATTATGGTTGGAAGGCCTACAATAGCAAGCCAAAAATATGTGTTTATGTTTCCTTGGAATTGTCTAGGGTTTTTATTGAAATTATTTTGCATGATTGATGAACAAAAGTTGAAGTTGTTTCTACCTGCCCTCAAAGATGCAGCCTTATGCTGGTTTTTGGGATTACTTGGAGGCAACATCACTAACTAGGCCCAAATTCAACAAGCCTTTAATGAAAAATACATGGATTACTGTAGGTCCAAATAAACAAAGGAAGAAATCTTTAGGATGACCCTAAGAGAAGATGAATCTTTAGAGGAATATGAGGAAAGATTCTAGCTCTATTATAGGAGGGCTAACTATACCCTTGACCCTGAGTCACTCAAGCTAGTTCTTCTCTAAGGGATAAGGGAGGATGTAATGGAGATCCTCAACATGATTTCTAAGGGAGACATCAACCAATTTCCTTATGATGAAATTAAGAAAATATTCAGGAATCACTCTAGGGCTGCTAGGAAAAAGGGTTGGTCTAGTAAAGGCTTGGTTAGTTCATCTCCCTATGCCTCAACCACCAAACATGAGATATGAAGTATGTCGGGTGATTTTAGTAGTGAATTGTTTCATACATTTTCCATACAAATGAACACTATGCAGAGTAAAAGGAGGCAAGATGAAGCATAAAGAGAACTAGCTGTATTTTTCCTTAGATGCATTAAGAGACATCCTCGAAATGAGTGCCCATTGAATGTCATAAAAGTTTGTTCTTTATGTGAGGAAAACCATGAAAAAAACAAATGTCCCTCTCTTCCAGGCCTAAAAGTTGTATACCAAGGGCTAGAAGGTGGTTTGAAGCAACTTTGCTTCATTAACCAAAGGAGGCCCCAAGGCCCTGAGCCATATCAACAAGGCATGCAAGGTACACATTATCCTCCTTACAATCCAAATCAGAATGTACCTTTCTAGCCTTGGTACCCTTCCACTCATCCATCATGTCCCATACCCTCTCCTTGGCCTTATACTCCTCAATATCCTCCTTAACCTATCAACCCTCCTTTCTAGCCATATCCACCTTAATCTCCTCATTGGGGCAACTCCTCACAAGGATGTAGGTCTCAAAAAACCCAACCTATGCTTTAATGCCTCCACCTTAGCCTTAACCACAAATCGCACAACATAACCCACCTAAGAAAACTCAAATGCCTTCCCAACCCAATCCAAGCCCAAACAATAAGCAGACACAACAAGTTTACAATGTGGAGACATCCTATCCTGCTGATGTTGTGGAAATCCAAGAGATCAACCTTCAGTTTAGGAAGGTACTTCCAGATGTTTACCCACCTTATCCACCCGAGGAGATTGAATAAGAGAGGAAGAAAGTGCCCCTCAAGCCAATTCACCTCATTACCATAAAATATAGGTCCACCCTAACCAATACACCCTGGAAGAGGCTGAACTTCTAAGAGAATTGAAGAATTTGTGTGTTAAAATACCCATATTCTAGGCCATCAAATATGCTCCAATTTACAACAATATTATCAAGGAAGAGTGTTTTAAAAGTTCTCGGAGAAGAAGAAGAGATACCATCACTATCAATGTTGTTGGGAAGTTGTCTGATCTAATGCTTGGGAGGGTAATCTCCCCAAAGTACTTGGATCCTGGTAGCCCAGTAGTGGATGTACACATAGATAACATTATGGTCCCTAATACCTTGATTGACCTTGGGGCTGCAATAAATGTGATGACCAAGGAAACCATGCTCAAGCTCAAGCTCCAAGGGGCCTTGAGGATGACCACTATAGTGTTGTAGCTTGCAGACAAATCTACAATAGCTCCTGAGGGAGTTATTAAGGATGTAATGGTCTCCATTGACTCCTAGGAGTACCTCACTAATTTCCTTGTCCTGCAGCCCAAAACCAAGTTTAATGGCTACCCTCTCATCCTAGGAAGACCTTGGTTGGCCACTGTTGATGCCTATTTTTATCAGCTACTGCAAAATTGTTCAAATGGTACAAAATGATGTCAAAAGAATGCAAAAAATAAGATAATATTGTAGTCATCTTCCACGCCACATAAGGACTCAAATCCCACATCATACCCTCTCCATTGGAAACTGATCTGAAAAAGCTTTCCAACGATATGTGGAAGTCCAAAAATGGACTCTTAGATCAAAAGCTATGGTCTTTTGAAGTTTCAAGGATTCAAGCCTTAATATAGAAGGAATATTGGAGGTTCGATATCCGAGGTCCTATGACATCAGAGATCAGCGATTGCACATCAGAGTAGCATGGCATATTGACGCATTGCATATCAGAGATCTGATATATCAGAGGTCCAGAAATATCATAGATAGATGATCGCCCACTAGAGCATCCAACATATCAATGACCACAGGTTGTTGATCGCACATTGCATATCGGTGCTCGGAGGAGATCAACGAATTAAAATATTGCAACATCGACAATCACATACCAGAACTTCTGAAAGAGAAAGCTTTTAAAAGGTGTGACAAGGGAAATGTGCCAATAGTGTAAAATCACTAGGGGACTCAAATATAGGTCTACAAAGGATTTCATCGCAAAAAGAAGGGTAGATTAGCCCTTTTCTCTCTCCTCTAGAAGGACACATGGCGGCACAACATTGGCTCCGATAATGACACATGGCGGCATAGGATTGGCTCCCATAATAAACGTGGTGGCATATGATTGGTTCCAATAAGCTATAATGGCATCTAATGTCATCATGATGTCACAGTACGGAAGGATACGTGATAGGCAGTTTGGGTGTTTTGAGGGGCCTAAGCGGGTGAATCTGGGTGACACATTTCACCACTCAAGAAGTGTCACATGGAAATGATGACAACATAATCGAAGATCAGCAATTAGAGAATGAACATGTCGCAACTCCCATGTTATTTCCTCGATTGGAAACCCTTGATGAGAGGGGCTCTGATATTTGGTTGACGCGTGGTTAAAGAGGAACTTAAAGGACCACAAGTGCAAAGCACTTTAAAAAGGAAAAACGACCCCCAGTAGGAGTCTAAAGGCCGTAGTGCCTTAAGGCTAAGCAACTGGTCATGACAAAAGGGGCCAAGGAACATTGAAACTCTATTTTTACAATGTTTTTAAGTACAAAAGTCCTAACGAGTAAAATTTTTGATAGTGTAATACACAAAAATTTAAAGAGATGGATGAGTCTATAGTTATTACAATGAACCACTAAGGCCATCATAGGTGATCGCTCCTAACTCCAGAAAATGGGGAATTAAAGTAGTTAAGGCGGAAAGAGACAACTGAACCAGCCGAGTAGTTGAAGCAAAACGTCATGGTATAGACATGGCTAGGTCAAAGGCCATCACATGAAGTGGCGTGGAGATATTTTGGTATAATCATCATTCATTTTTTCCCATGTTTTGTTATTATGTTATTATTGTATTTTAAAGAAAGAATCATTTTGTTGTAATGATTTGGGTGACAAAGCCTTCGCAGGCAAAGACAGCTAGTCAATCAGACAACTAGAACTCAGCTAAGATATTTTGTAATTGTTTTCAAGCTCTCCCTCTCCTTATAAAAGGAGGGAAGAAACACTTAAAGAGGGTTCATAACATTTGGAAAGACTTCCCTTAAGGGACCTTTTCTTGGTTTCATGAAGGCATGTATGAATCTTGATGTACGATCATTTCTTAGAAGATTAACACAATATTTCTGTTGATTCCAACTTATTGGATTGTAGTATGTTCATCTCCCTTTGTATTCTCATATATGTTAAATATTCCTCACAGATTGCATGTCATGTAGCTACTAGATATATTTATTATTAAATGCATATTCATTTAGATCAAGCTATTAATGGATAATTTATGTATGAATGTGGAAATTCAATCTTTAAAAAGCACTCCATTTATCTCAGCATTCCATAAGCATTTACCTACTTTTACTTCTCTTCAACACCCTCCCTCAAACACAAATAAAGGAATCAAACCTATCCAACACTCTCCCTCAAATGCAAACTAGGGAATCGAACCTGGGCCAAGGCTTTGATACCATGTTGAGGTTTTTCCATTACACCAAAATCAATAGACATTAGTAAACATCCAAACCATTATCATTACCTTTTTGAGTGGTCCCAGGGTGGATCCCAGAGTGGTGGTTAGTCCACGTGATTGATTCCCAATGAGGTGAGTGTGAAAATCCAACAAATAATATAGTCATGTCCCTTCTATATATCTTCTTTGGAGCTTGTCTAATGTAAGCACATGGTTATTTACAACAAGCTAGAGGAAAAATATGCTTTTCATTATTGCTTTTGACCACCAAAGTTTTCAACACCACCAAATGTTGGGCACTACACCATCTTCATACATGGTATTATATCTTAATTTCATAATGTATTATTGAATGTCCACACCAATTCATCATCCCTCTCCCAAAACTTGATGCGAAACTTGGATAATTATAAAATGAATAAATGCTAATATGCTAGATTACTTCCAAACAAGTCTGTACATAGTAAGCCAACCTTCTGTAAACATGGTTGTAGTAGTAGAATTGCAAATATTATTTAACATACATAGCCCTATAACCTATAAAATATAACCTAAGAAAGCATCAAGGTCTTCTTATTCATCTTAGTAATGGCTCCAAGTATATTGATATACCAATTTTTAAGTCAAATAATTTTGTATAAATATGTAATTATGATTTTCTTATTTCATATTAAAAACATAATAAAATTTCCAGTTTTTCTTCTTTCTTTTATAACATGTTTGACCATAATAAATAGTTTAACTATTCATATATTCATTTAAATTTTCATTGGTTTCCTAATTCTAATTCAAACCTCTCGAACTTTATAAACCAAATAAATTATTAATTAATCATAAAACCTCCTATGCATCTCTACACCTCTGTAAACCATTAAAGCAAAAGCCTCAATTATTTACCCTAAACAATTAAGACATAGTCTTTACACAAAGATGTAAGTTAATAAATCCTTTTCAACTTGTCCTGAAGATGAACCACACTAGTTGGTTCGAAATGCGTTGGCAAATGTCTTACCTAATGTGATTTACGCCGAAATCTTCTTATAACTATGATAGATCACAGAAGCCTCAATTCTACCAATCCTTTTTACTTTCAAATTTATCAATAGGCAATTCCTTAAAATGTGCTTTATAACCCAAAACCAATAAAACAATAAATTAAGCATAATTTTTGTTCAAGTGGATATTAAAATGTGCTTTATAACCCAAAACCAATAAAACAATAAATTAAGCATAATTTTTGTTCAAGTGGATATCTAGTTCGTAACCCAAATTAAGCATAATTCTTGTTGTTCATAACCAGAAGGGATACCAATTTCAAGGATTTTCGAATTTTGAGAATAGCCATAAGGATTTTCGTGCTAGGGAAAAAACGCATTAAGGCATGGATATGTACTTCGGAGATTCAAACAATTTCCAAAAAATTTAAAATTGCTGTGATTCTAAATAAGATTCTTATAAAGGCATCATAGTGGAAAGGAAGAGAAGTTAAAATTATTGACAATTTTATAAGTAATTATTGGCCTTTTTATACTCTGGAAAAAAAATGAAAAATCATTTGACTAATAAAATTTATATTTAAATAATTTTGATATCACTGTAACCTTAAAGTGATTGTTTTATTAAAATTAAAATTATGATTGGTATATAATTCTATCATCTTATAATGGTTGGCATTTATTTATGCCGATAATGATAGTATATTTTAATTAGAATTCTGGTTAATCATATATTGATATGGTTTATTATTTATCATATTATGTTTAGGATTTATCTTGATAACAATTTTATATAACAACAATTATCATAGGATTTACCTGGATAACAATTCTATATAAGGTTTTAAGTCCACAACAATTACCGTAGGTGTTAGGTTTTAATTGAAAATTTAAAAATAAAAATTGTATCATAATGCTTCTGGATTATTTAAATATATGTATAACAAACTTAAAACACTGAACCAGTTGAAAAATGATACTTTGAAACCCCAGATCAATCTCAACCATGATGATATGTTTTCTAGATTGAAATAAAAGTCGATAAAAACACACAATGCCCACATGGCGGAGTGGGAGAAAAACCGTGATTGTTCACAGATTTTTATTTTGTATAATTCAGGCGTGTATTTCACCCTAAAATTTTAATATTGAGTGGGAGAGAGTAGCTGATAACATTAATATTTTGATTTTGAGTTTGGGTCAGTGACACTAAGTAATTCAAATGTAATGATAAACTGATCCTCGAATGCTTTCAATCATGGATATAGTCATGGTGCGTCCTAATGACCAAAGCATCTATTCAAAGAATATGCTCCTCTGCTACAACTTTCACCTCCAATAATTCAACCAAATGGGAAGACTTCCTCCTACAATATTTGATTTACAGTTATACTGTGATGTTGATTGTATGAAGATTTGCCATTGAAATAAATGGGATGCCCATTTTTATGTTTCTAATAATTCATTGAAACCTAAAAAGTGGTGGTGATGTTGATTAGTCTTTTCGTTCACAGTACGTAACCGTAATTGTTCTCGGGCTCTATATTCTTTACTTGATTGATGAAGGCAACTCAACATGGCGACTGCATGTTGATTTCAATGCATATTTTATTCAGAGTATCAAAGACCAGATCGGATCATAAATGTAAATTATCAACAAATTTTGATGGTGGTCGTTGTCTCTCCCACATTTGTTAGCATTAATGGAGAAAGTTAGCTTTCTTATGTTTGAGTGTTTATTGCTTTAGAATAGGATTGAGATCCTATTTGTTAGGGAGTGATTTAAACCACCCGATCTTGTGCAAGTATATGTAATAGATTATGTGAATGTGATGGCATAGAGTGTTTTTCCACAGGAAGTCTCCAGGTGAAGCTCTCACCTAAGAGCTGCTCAGTTTGTAGTAATAATTCAGTCTTGCTATTTTTGACATGGTATCAGAGCTGATGGTTTGGAGTAGAGATCTAGTGAGGGCTAAGAGCCATAAAGGCTGAGATTTGTTTATGCTTTCAAACGCTGAGTTGGTGAGCGTAGAGGATGTTGTGGATCTCGGTGTAGGTTGTGGTTACGTGCAGGTGGTGTGTCGTGGTGTCCATCCTCACAGGATCGGAGGATCTGAGATCTATGATCTACTATAGCTCGGAGGAGAGGTTGTTTGACTGTGCGTGAAGGCGGTAGGATCAGATCAGAAGTGGTGTGCCCAGTTTTGGAGGATGAGTGCTTGATTGGTGGATCGACATTATTAATCACTGGATCATTGCTGTTGCGTGATTCATGGATGTTGTTTGATAGATTAGGGCTGCCTCAATCGACGAGCGTGGAGTCTGCTGGGAAGGTGAGTGGTGACTGTAGCTGTGGATCGGTGGCGTAGTTTGGAGGCCGAGAAGAGGATACTGTTAAGGCAGATCAGTGGAAGAAGCGAGATCTGCTGTGGTTGGGAGCCAACAAGAGACTGTGTTTCGAAGGTTTGTCTGATGTTTTGAGTGATTCTGTCGATTTAAGGAGGCCAACAATTTGAGTTGCACCTGTGTTGGGACTTCAGTGTGGAGCTATTGCTGGTGCGTAGGCATAAGGGTGAGTTGGTTGCTTGGTGCCCGTAGATCCATTGGTGAGTGTTGGTAAAGGAATTGTTCTTTGTTGTGAAGAGAAAATCGTTGAGAGTCAAATGTGTGGAGAACCAATCTGTTGGTCATGATACAAACATTGAGGTGTTGGGTCCTTGTTAGGGATTTGTGTCAACCTGTGTGGGTCGAGCTGACCCATAGTGAGCCAGTCGCAGAGATGTTGGTGACTACCTCTTTGTGCAGTGTAAATAATCATTGATGAATGCCGAGCACTCTTAACACATACCAATATCTGATTGTGGAGATTCATTGGTGACTACAG
Organism: Pinus taeda; assembly: GCA_000404065.3. Lineage (NCBI taxonomy): Eukaryota > Viridiplantae > Streptophyta > Pinopsida > Pinales > Pinaceae > Pinus > Pinus taeda. Next base: position 58,647 of record APFE030742761.1, on the reverse strand, counting down.
GCCTTGCGTACATTAGATCAGCTGAATCGAATTTTAATGGTCAATGAGTAGAGTGTGGATGGTGTTGACAGTGAATAGCCATCTAGCCACTATTCCTTTGTCTTTGTCCACGGAAGAAGCCATCGTTCACTGACATACTGTGAAGAGCCATTGAGTAATCAATTCATTGTATTTTTCAACGAAAGAGTTCTCTCTACCCAGCTATGATGATAGATAACTAATTTGCTAGCATTGCAGGGCCTTAATAGTTGTCGAACTTGGAGGGAGCATCGACATTCCAATAGGTTTCACCTATAGTTTACGGAGGAAGAGTTGCGTGCTGCCACAATCAATCCTAGTGATCTGGAGGCTGTGGTTTGACTCGAGCCCATGTGCTGGCTACCTCTGCGTAAGGAGGTTGTGGTGCGATCCCATCTACGATTTCATTTGGCATCGAGGAGGAGGAGATTAGGTGGCCCTGCTGCAGGAGGACGCCATCTGTTGTTGAGGAACTTCCTGTGAAGTGATCTGTGTGGGGCTGGTGGGAGTCATGGGATGCTACCAGCAGTGTGAGGAAATCTCTCATTGTGTGGAGGAAAGCCGTGTTGTGATCTGCGTTTGCAGCTGTTGCTAAGGTTGATTTACTGCAGAAGCATGCAATGGAAAAAGACCTGTGGCAAAGAGCACTATTAAGGGCGCTATTGTTGAAGAGAATTATTGGTGAGGAGGCACAACAATGGAGGCTGAAGTGGATGTTTAGAAGGATCTCGCTTTTTGCTGCTGTTACAGTGGTCTCGTTTTGCTTTGGGAGTTGATTGGCGTGGATCGATCAATGTTGTGGTGTGTTTCTTGGCAACAGCTAAACTGGAGGCTGATTTAGTTGGGTGGAAGATGAATTGATCGTGGCAGTGAGCGCACGTGTTTAGACAAGCACAAGAAGCTGAGGGGGACACCGAGTTGTGTCTTCCACTGCCTGGACAAAACTGGGATCTCGCTGGTGAAGAAAATTGAGAGCATCGGCGCAACATTCGACTATGGTGCTTTGGTGTGGCTGCTAGAGCAGACTGAAGTGTGCAGCCGTGAGCATGGTGGATCGATTTCTAGATCGAAAATTGATAGGGGAGAAAATGGGTCTTCAAAGTAAACTAAAAGAGTCTCGTAGAAAACTAAGGAGAAAGCGCCAAAGGAGAAATGCAAAATATTGTTTTGCTGAATTTAGTGATGTGTTTCAGGTTGACGCCGATGGACCAATAGCTGATCAAGATGCAAATTTGGAATTTGGTGAGATTATTAAATGGTTAATGCCAGATTTACTGTCTTTTTCAGGTATGAATTATGAAATATGGGCAAATGAAATGAAAACAATATTATGGAAGGTAAATTTACTGGATTATGTTGAAGATGTTATTAATGATAGTGGAGATGCATCAGCATTAAGTCTTATAACATCTGCATTAGACGATAACATCATACTCAGCATAATATATGAATATGGAGAGATTCTTAGTGCAAAAATATTATGGGATGTTTTAGAAATCAAACACTGTTTGAATGAGGGTAATTATGCTGAAGATATTGCTCTTCAAAATGATCCCATATTTGATTGTGAAACTGAAGATACAATGATGGGTGATGAATGTGTGTCTGTAACTGAAACTTGTGATGATGAAAACACATCCATTATTGTAGAATCTGAAATTTTTCCTGATGCAGAAATCAAGTTCGATGAGAGTTATATACCTCATGATGAGTGGATCAATTTGATGATTGAAAAACATCGTATTGATGAATTACTGTTTGGTGAGAAGGAAGGCCTATCTTCACATAGAGATCAAATACAGAACATGCTTGCAACAATGGAACTGAGTGAAGACGCAGAGGGCATAACTATGTCAGCAAAGAGGGATGGAGTAGGGATAGATGGAGAAACTTGAAGGAGCAGGAAGACAAAAGAAAATGTGGTCCTCTTTATAAATCTAACATTGTTTTTTGTGCAGATACTGGGGGACAAGAAGAAGCAATTGAAGAATCCCAAGAACCTGCAAATGCAAAGAATGTTAGTATATATTCGAAGAGGAGGATAAGACTTCTTGTGTTCCTCTGGAGGGGGAGAAAATGTAAAAAGGAGGCGAAGCTCCATCATTTTCTTATGGCAAAGAAAGAAGACAAAAATGAAAGCTCTGTCTTTTACCATTGTAAGCGTAGTTGAGACTGAGACAACATTTTTCTCATTAATCACAATCACACGTAAAATCACATGATTTGATTTCATTATGAACCCTATGTGACTAGATCCATGGTCCGATTTCATTATGTTTTTCAATGTTTCATCGTTGAAAGATTGTGAAATTTGTTTAAATAAGCTTACTTGTATTCAGGTTTGTAAATTCAAATTTATATTGCTTCTCAAGCATAAATTTGATAATCATCATTAATGTGCTTTTTTTTTTTTTTTTCTTGTTTTGAATTATCCCTTATATGCATTTTGTAAAAGCTGTAGATAATAGCTAACAAAGTTATTAGTCCTTGCCATGAGGCAGCAGGGACTATAGTAATCCAAATGCATCGAAATATTCTTTTATATTAATCCATTCTCATAAATGAAGACACCAGAACACATCACAGTTTTAATACATTTTTTTTTTGGCCTTATTAAATATCTTCTAGATGTGGGGAGGTACATATGGTATCAAATTCTTCCATTAAAAAACATATTGTGAAGCAAAATTTTCATAGTCACTGAATGTTGGCCAGTATTACTTGGTTACATTAATCGTTTGCTAAAGTATGTCTACCAGATTGTTTGCTAAGTATGTTGACCAACCAAATTACACTTGTTACACTTGTTTGTATTAAACGATAAATAGCCATAAGGAATGACACCATGTTGCATGATTATGGGTGGATGCTGATGAGCCTCATACATGGGTAATTATATGGGCTCATTTTACCTCCTAACCTAGTCAAATCAACCATTTTCGTAGCCTATTGTATGATTTTCTGATTATATTTATGCTTATAGAGTGAGTTGAGTTAGTTATGATGCCATGTGGTCTAACATGTATTTAATGCAGATTATTGATAGATTTCGAGATCAAAGTCAAGGATCCAGTAGTCAAATGGTAGAAATAACTCGAAGTATATAGAGGAGAGGACTTATAGGAAGGAATCCCCCTCATTTATTACTCCTCACTTTGAATTCCCCTTCATTTAGCTTGGAGTACAAGCAGCCGAATCATGCACTAGAAGGCAGTCGAGCAAGTGGAGGATGACTGATAGTTATCTTGAGTTTTGGGAGCCAAGCCTCCCTGATTTTAAGGAAGTTGTTGGTAGTTTCAGATGTATAAGTAGAGAGGCCTAGGGCCTCACTACGGTCAGGATTTTTTTTGCTTATGTAAACTCTGCTCAAATTTCGAGCTTATTATCTTGTGACAGTTTCATGTAACCTTGCTATTTTTCGATAATGAAGATGGAATCCTTTTTGAGCTAGCACTGAGTTACCTTAGAAGGCTAAAGCTATTGGGTTAGGGCCCAATCCAATCAGCCAAGCTTCTCTCTACTTGTATTTGTATGCTTTACTTCAGTTTGTAGATTGATTTGTTGTTAGATGTATTTCTTTTATGGTTAAGAATAGGTTGTTTTTGACGATTTAGTAGTTTGCTTTCATTTGTGCTTTCTGTAGCAGATTCAACAGTGATAAGAAAATATTCAAAAGGCTAGCAATAGTGACTTGGCCTCTCTTCCTCCCTCTAGGACCATGATTTGAGGAAAAGATCCTCTTGCTGCCCAAAAACACAAGTTTTCCTCATTCATAGGACTTCTAGTGTTTACAGCTTGTTAGTAGGTTAATAGTCCAGTTTTCTTTGCTTTAGATCTTCTTTATCATGTTCACTTCCTGAATTGCACTAGTCCTTTTTCATGCTTTCCTCTCCTACAACAATTCTCAGCATTCCTTTTCATAGATCATAGTTTAGACTATTTTAATGCAAAACTCTATTTTTCCTAAATGCACTCAATTCATTGGTTGCTTGATTTTCTTGGTTGACTGTCAGTTTTTGTGCAGCAGATCTCTTCTAGTAGTAGGCCAGCTTTCCAACAATCACACCCTCCATTTGATCCATGCCCTATAGGTCTCCCAAACCTCACCTCAATTCTGCCATATTTTTCTACATTTTTTATACAACTTCTTCCTCTCTCCTTGAGCAAACCCATTCATCTTTCTCTTTACTGGTGACTCATGGTAGACCTTAGGTGCCCTAAAACCTCATTTAAACCTTCATCCACCTATTCCACCCACTCTCACACCCTCAAAATAGTGAAAATTACTCTCAACCTCCTCTTGTAGGCCTCCTGTAGTTTCCCTGTTTTCCTCTTGTAGTTTCCCTGTGTCCTCCTGTAGGTTTTCTTGTAGGCTTTCTTTTGAAGGCCAAGTGTGGGAAAAGCCTCCAGAAGGCCAACTAAGACCTCCTAGGACCCATCCACACCATCTTACATCCTCCCAAGCTCAAAACCACCCTCTAACACCACCTGTTCGCTGCCACACTCACACACAATAAATTAGGTGCATGTCAAATTCACATAAAAATCTAAAAATATGTTTTTTCTTATTTACTTCTAGAAAGAGCATGGTTAGATGTTGTTTACTTTATTGAGTAGGTAATGGCATTGCTTTCATGGTTTTCATATCGTTTTTGGCAAAAGTAGAATTAGCTTGTTAATTAGGGTTTACGAGGTCTTTCTTGACATTCCAGTCCTTCTCCTTTCTGCAATTAGAATATCTTCTGTAGAGTAATCTTTCTTTCTTTCATCACACATAGAGCTTCTTCTAAGATCTATAGAAGTTGGATTGAGCTCCTAGTGATCTCGTGCCGGCTGACTAAGTGACAACCTGCAGTGAGAACTAGTACTTCTACATATAACACTGACGCTTCCAAGTTTGTTACGAACTACTGGGTTGATAAAAGTAAAGTTGGCAGCCTAGGAGTTACAGCATTCTTGCTGCAATATTGGCGCTCACCACTTTTTTGCTTCGTTACCAGGGAAGCGTCAGAGTATTTTGTGATTACTGCTTTCTTCTATTTCCTATTGCAACCTTCTGCTAATAGTTTATTTTGGCAAAAGTAGACTAGTCATTTCTTTTCATTCAAAGTTCTACATTTCCTTGCTTTCCTTTTTAATTCTACAAATTCCATTCAGCAAGTTCGTTTCAGCTAGTTGCAATTTGTTTTGTTCAATCAATTTTAGTTTTTGTAGGTACTTTCAGTGTGGGGAAAAAGAAGAAAACCAACCAAAAATATTTCCTTTCATGCCTCGTAGGAATAGAGATAACTCAGGAAAACTTTTGCCCAACACCCCGACTACTTTACACAACCAACCTTCTCTCTTCTTCGGTGGTTGTGATCAAGAAGAACCCTTAGGTGAACAACCAGACATATTTGAAGAACCTATAGGGGAAGAAGAAGAAAACATTTCTCTGGAGCCAATGGCTGAAAATAGAAATGATAGGGGGAATGGAGAGACAATAGAGGGTACCTTTCCTATTTGGGAGACCAATGGAGACACCAAAATGAAGAATATAAGCCCTTCAACCCTACCTCGTTTCCATGGTCTGACTATAGAAGATCCTGACACCTTCTTGTTCGAGTTTGTCGTCATCTGTCGAACCTATGTCTATGCAGAAGATGAGCAAAAGTTGAAATTGTTCCCTTCTACTCTCAAGGATGCAGTGCTGTGCTGGTTCATGGGGTTAGTTGGAAATAGCATCACAACTTGGGCTCAGATTCAACAGGCCTTCAACAACAAGTATTGAGACTATTGCAGGTCAAAAGATGCTAAAGAAGAAATCTTCCAAATGACCATGGGAAGTGATGAGTCCTTGGAAGACTATGAAGAGAGGTTCTAGCTTAATTACAAAAGGGTCGGGTGTACACTTGACCCTGAGTCTTTGAAGTTGGTCTTGCTGAGGGGAATTTAGGAAGACCTTTTAGACACCCTCCATCTACTGGCTGGGGGAGACATCTACCAACTATCCTATGAGGACATAAAGACTATTTTTAGAAACCATTCTAGAGTAGCCAAAAAGCAAGGCAGGGGGAGTCAACCCATAGCCAGTGCCTCTTCTTCCAATTCATCCATTAAAGGTGAAATTAGAAACATGCTGGAATACTTCAAGACTGAGATGCTACAGACTCTTGCCATGCAAATGGATACCTTACATATCAAAAGAAAAAAAGAGAAAGTAGAGAGAGCTTTGGCCATTTTTGCCCTAGATGCACCATGAGGCATCCAAGGAATGAATGCCCATTGAAATTAGAAACATGCTGGAATACTTCAAGACTAAGATGCTGTAGACTCTTGCCATGCAAATGGATACCTTACATATCAAAAGAAAACAAGAGGAAGCAGAGAGAGCTTTGGCCATTTTTTGCCCTAGATGCACCATGAGGCATCCTAGGAATGAATGCCCATTGAACTATATAGAGGTTTGTTCAGTCTGTGAAGAAAATAATTCTATAGACAAGTGCCATTATTTGAAAGGACTTAAAGTTATATACCAAGGGGCTGAAGGAGTCACTGAACAAATCTATTACGTAAACCAAAGGAGGTCGTATGGACCTGGACTATACTAGCAGGGGATGCAAAGGACATCTCAGGAATATTACAACCCCAACCAAGTCACCTCCATACCTTCTTGGGCCCCCTGCTCATCCTTCCTAGTCCACACCTCCTCCTTGGTCCTTCACATTTCAATATCATGCCCAACCCAGCCACTCATTCATTTCAACCCTATGCTCAGCTACAACCTCAGTGGAATGCACCTCATCAGGGGTGGAGGCCCCAATACAACTCTCTTCCCGCTCTTCTACCTCCACCACCTGCCCAAACACAACCGTTACCTTGTGCTCCACCAAGGAAACCCCAAATGTTTACCTAGCCAAATCTGAACCCGAACAACAGATAGGCTCAGCAAGTGTATTGTGGAGAACCATCATGCCCAACTTATGTTGTGTAGATTCAGAAATCAACTTGCGATCCGGGAAAGTTCTCTGAGATAGACAGCCTCTACCCAGGGAGGTTGAGGAAGATAAAGAGGAAAGTGAACCTAAAGCAAGTCCACCCTTTTCTGAGAGACTATCCATGACAATCCAGCCTACCCCAGAAGAGACTGAACTCCTGGGAGAATTGAAACACTTATGTGTGAATGTACCACTTCTCCAAGCCATAAAAGATGTGCCTATCTACAATAGGTTGATAAAATAGAAGTGCTTTAGGCATCCAGGAAGACACAAGAGATGCCCCAACCATCAATGTCATAGGAAAACTATATGAAATGATGTTGGGGTAGATAATCTCTCCAAAATATGTGGATCCTGGAAGCCCAGTAGTTGATGTCCGCATCAATGGCACAATGGTCCCCCATACCTTGATTGATCTGGGAGCCACCATTAATGTGATGACAAAGGACATGATGTTCAAACTTAACCTCCACGGCTCCTTGAGGAACACCACGACAGTGCTACAGCTAGCAGACTGCTCCACTGTGATCCCTGAGGGGATTGTGGAAGATGTGATGGTCTCTGTTGATTCTTGGGAGTATGTTGTTGATTTCTTGGTTCTCTAGTGAAAGGCAAAGCTCATTGGGTATCCTCTCATTCTGGGAAGACCCTGGTTGGCTATAGACGATGCCTACATCAACTACCAAGCTGGGAGTATGACCATAAAGAATGGTCACATGTCCAAGCAGTTAACCCTATATCCTCCTGCCCAACCCTTGCTAGAACATGATCTACCTCTCTGGTTGGAGGAGGAGGATGAGGATGAAGTTTATTCTGCACCACTTTGTACATTAGAACTCTCCATGGGGGGGAAACTATAAGATGAGGATGATATGATTGGAAATTTGATTCAGAATCCACCTCCCAGTGTATCACCATTAGAAGACATAGTAAGAGAAACCCAAAACAACCCTTCAATTGATCTCTGTGTGTCCAACCCTACTTCTCTCTGTGTCAAAAATATAAATTTCGTCCTAGAAAGAACATTGAAAATAAATCCATCCCTATCTACTTCCCGGGAGAAGCAGCTATGCAGCGTATTGACAAAACATCTAGATGCCTTCTCCTGGAGTTATAAGGAGATGAAGGGAGTGCACCCTTTAATATGTACTCATCATATATACATCAAGGAAGATTGCAAGCCAATTAGGCAGCCTCAAAGGATGATGAACCCAACACTTAAAGATATTGTTAAGGCCGAAGAATTACAAAAATTGCTTGATGCAAGATTCATCTATCCCGTCTCTAACAATGAATGGGTCTCTCCTTTGGTGCTAGTGCCAAAGAAAAATGGTAAGTGGAGAATCTGTGTCGACTATTGGGAATTGAATAAAGCCACTAAAAAGGACCACTTTCCTCTACCTTTCATAGATCAAGTGTTATACAGTTTGACAGGGAAAAAGTTTTTCTCTTTCCTAGATGGGTTTAGCGGGTACAATCAGATTCAAATTAGCCCAGTAGACCAACATAAGACCACTTTCACTTGTCCTTGGGATAACTTTGCATACTGGGTCCTTCCTTTTGGTTTATGTAACACTCTAGCCACTTTTCAAAGAGCAGTATTGAGTATATTTTCTGAACTGGTTCATGATGCAGTAGAAATATACATGGATGATTTTACTCCTTATGGCTCTGACTTTCAGGAAGCTTTATCTAACCTAGGAAAAGTTCTATATAAGTGTATTGAGATGAACCTGTCCCTCAGTCCAGAAAAATGTGAATTCTTGATGACTGAAGGGACCATGCTAGGTCATGCAATATCTCAACAAGGACTGCAGGTGAACCCCAACAAAATTGCCATCATCCAAAGGGTCCCACCTCCTCAAAAGGTGAGAGATGTCAGAAGTTTCCTATGCTTAGCTGGATATTACAAGAGATTCATTAAAGACTTCAGTAAGATAACCTCTCCTTTGTTTGGCCTCTTAAGTAAATATGTTGAGTTCATATGGTTAGAAAACTGTTAAGAAGCCCTAGATACCTTGAAGAGAAAGTTAGTGACTACCCCAATTCTCAGAGGCCCAAACTGGGCCCTACCTTTCCACATTCACACAGATGTCTCGAACAAAGAAATAGGAGCAACCTTAGGACAAGTTGATGAAAATTTACCTTATGCCATATACTTTATAAGCAAAAACTTGTCAAAGGAAGAGTTAAACTATACAGTGACCAAGAAGGAACTCCTAGCTGTCATGCATTCCTTAAACAAATTTAGACATTATATCACAGGCTATCAAAACTTTGTGCACACTGATCATGCTACAATTAGATATTTAATGAACAAGCCAGATGTAAATGCTCACATTATTAGATGGTTGCTTTTACTGCAACAGTTTGATTTGACCATTATTGATAAGCCTGGTAAAGAGAATGTTGTTGCTGACTTTTTGTCTAGAGTAAATTTGCCTACAGGTGAAGAATGAATGGTGGATGACCAAATGCCAGATGAACACCTATTTGCAATATCAATACTTTATCCATGGTTTGCTGATATATCAAACTACTTGGTTTCAGCGCAGTTCCCACCACATCTGTCCTCAAAAGAGAAGAGCAAGATAGTAAGGAAAAGCGCCCCTTTCACTTGGATTGGAGGCAATCTCTTCAAATTGGGCCCAGATCAGATCTTGAGAAGATGTGTCAGGGAGGAGGAAGCCTTTGACATCCTCCTAACCTGTCATGATGGGCCTTGTGGAGGTCATTTTGCAGCAAAAGGAATCGCCTTCAAGATATTGCAAGCAAGCTACTACTAGCCCACCCTTCATTAAGATGTGAGGAGATACACGAGCCAATGTGATTGGTGTTAAAGGATGGGGAAACCCACTCGAAAGGATGAAATGCCAATGTAACCTCAAGTGACCTTTGAGCCATTTGAGAAGTGGGCATGGCTTTGTGGGGCCTATCAACCCCCCTTCAAAGCAGAAGCAGTGCATCATTGTGTGCACCGACTACCTGACAAAGTGGGCAGAGACAAAAGCAATCAAAGCAGCAACAGAAGAAAAAGTAGCTGAGTTTTTGAGAGAAAACATATTCTACAAGTTCGGGTATCCAAGATAATAGGTCACAGACCAAAGTAGTCAGTTTCACTTCTAGCCTAATTGAAGACTTGGTCACACATCATAAGATCAAGCACAGGACTTCCACCCCTTACCATCCACAAGCCATTGGGCAATTGGAGGTCACTAACATAGAATTGGAAGGGATCCTAACCAAGGTAGTGAGCAACAACAGAAAAGACTGGGTAGACAGATTAATTGAGGCCACTTGGGCCTACAACACGACATGGAAGACCACCACTATGTTCACACCCTATGAATTGGTCTATGAGAAGAAGGATTTTTTGTCAATAGAGTTATTCAATACCTTAAGGATGACAGCTTAGTTGGACCTAGACCTCAGCCATGCATAGAAGGAAAGATTACTTCAGCTCCATGGATTTGATGAATAGAGATTGCAGGCTCTTTTCCATATAGAGGTAGTTCAGCTTTAGAGAAAGATATGGCATGACAAAAATATCAAGGAGAAACAATTCCAAGAGGGAGATTGGACACTACTCAATGATTCAAGATACAAAGATTTCAAAGGAAAGCTGAGGACAAGATGTCTGGGACCCTATATGGTGGAGAAATGCAATGACAATGGTTCAGTTTTGATCAGAACCATTGATGATGAAGCCATCCCCATTCTTGTCAATGGACATCGGTTGAAAGTCTACAAGAAACCCCTCTCCAAGTGAGAGTTTATTAAAGATTTGAATAAAATAGTGATGGTAGTGGAGCATGTCTTATCTTCCACTTCACCCACTCACTATAGAAAATAAGAAATAAAAATAATAAGGACTCAAGTGAAAACCTCCATGAGGTGCTTGAGTCCCATCATCGGATTGGAAACCTCTTCTGTGGCGGCCCAGTGATGTCAAAAAAAAAAAAAAGAGGAAAAAGAATAAGATCCCTGGGTGAAAACCTCCCTTGGAGGCACCCAGGGCAGGCAATTAAGGTTAAACCTCTTTAAGGCGCCCTAGTTGTTTTAAAAACAAAATAAGAAAAATAAAAAAAAAATGATTTTTTATTGCATTGCAAGTTTGCAGGAGGACTACAGGGAGCAGAAGAAGGTGCCAAGTGGACCATGAAATTTACACCAGCATCCATCTCATCTTCTCCACACCTTCCTCCATCATTTTTGGCATCTCTTTCACCCCACTATACCTTTTTCTTCCAAAATTGTGTTTTCTACAGGAGGCTCTGTGTTTTCTACAGGAGGCCCTTGTAGGAATTATAGAGAGCCAAAAGTGTCTACAGAAGGCAGTTTGAGGGACAAAAAAGCTTCATGAGGAACTTATAATCCCTCCTACCATCTTCAAACATCCTTGCCATCATTTCCAAGCCTGCATCATACCCCAAGCATCATTATTGTTTTCCTTGTCCAATAAAAAACACAGAAAAACAGTGTCAGTTTTGAAAAAACAAAAAAAGGAGAAAAGGCACCATCAACTTCACCTGAATCCTACCTACTATCCCTCCATCTTTATCTACACCTCTGGCATCATTCTCGAGCTCCAAACACAGGAGAAAGCTGAAGTTTCAAGGGGAGAAGCAGCTACAGGAGCTCTTGTAGGAATTCATGTAGTAGCTGATCCCACAGAAATCTAGTGCCAACAACAAAAGAGTGCACATTTGCAGGTTGAAAAGGCACATGTCGCTTAGCGCCAGTAAAAGAAGAACCTACAAAAACACACAACAACACATCAACAAGCAGGGATAGCATGCATGAAGAAGAATGAAGGCATGCAGCAGAGAAAGCTATAACACCTCACAACAAATGCACTCGGATCACACGTAAGTAACTCAATCACTCCTCTATTTGTATTTGTGTAATTAGGAGTCATACGAAGGCAACGAGATGGTTGAGCTCGAACGAGGGAAATGTGGCTAGTTAACTTGACCACCTTCATTTAGTTGACTCCACTTATTCGAGATGTCACCCACACGTGCAAACAATCAACTCAAGCATGAGATGCCAAGGACAGGTAGTGGGAGGAAGTGTGAACTCCGATGCAATAATGAGGGATGATTGCAAGGATGGGCTACAGGAGGAAGTGTGAACTCTGATGCAATAATGAGAGATGATTACAAGGAGGAGCCATGATGAAAAAGTAGGTGGGGACCAACGGTCCGAATATGGGCAATGTACACCTTGCCAGCTTAGCACTCATAACCGAAAATATTCATAAAGGGTAATGAGCACTCCTCCCTGCACATTCTCACCACCTTTTCTTTATTCTCTCCTCGTAACTCAGCCACAACAGTCCTCTTGTGCCCCCACAGCCTCGTAACCACCATCCTCCATCGATTTCCTCCCTATTCTTGCTCTCAGCATTGTCTACAAGAGCACCTATAGGAAATCTACAGAAGCACCTACAGGAAATCTACAGGAGGGACAGTGGGCTTCTACAGGAGGGGCAGTGAGTCATTTTGAAGGGATAAAACATGATTTTTAGCATGAATTTTAGTCTAAAGAGGTAGGGTTCACGAATTCCCCCTGTTGGATATCAATATATGAAAGAAGTGGTCTCAATTTGAGGATGAAATAAGTCTTTAAGAGCGTAGAAAATACAAAAAAAAAATTGTTGTTAAAAAAAAAAACACAGTCCCGTCTATTTCTCCGTTTTCCTCAAAATTCTTTGTCTCCACCTCCATATTTGGTTCTTCAAAAAAAGTACAGGCAGCATGACAGGAGGGTTTATGAGAAAGGAGCCCACTAACTCCACTAGGCTCCATGCACATCCTCAAGTGGTAGACATATTCACAAGGACAAACTCGATGAATTTCTTTGAGAAATTTCGAGGGTTCGATGATGAAATTTCCCAAGAATTTTCCCTCTCTGTGGTCCCTCACACAAGAACTCATGCTAATGTAACCATTAGAGGCCTCTCCATTGAAATAAACCCTAAATTCATCAGTAGGGTCACTACCCTTCCTCTTGGGCTACCTTGGAGTAAAGATGAGAAGCCAATTGGCCAGGCTACCAAGATTTTTTTTTTTCCAAGATATTGAAACCCCTATTGAAGATAAAAATGGAATTAGAAGGGCTAGCATACCATATCCCTGGGATGAGGTTAGATACCAAATAATCAAATACATTTCTTGTGAGGGAAGGCACAACATTGTTTATGGATACCATTTCACAATCCTCCATGACTTGAGGCATGGCATTGATACCCTAGCACCTCAAAATCTTAGTATCCCTTACTTTCTCCTGCAGTCCCTCATTGACTCCAACACCAAGGTACAAGTAGGAAATTCAGGGCAGTTAGCTCACCATGGCTTAATCAAAATCCTAGTAGAGGAAGCCCTCCATACCTTTACACTCCCTATAGCATGGGAAGTTTTCCAAAATATGACAGTGGAGGATGACATAAAGGCATTAACCTATGATGTCAGTCCTACTAGTAGTGAGGAGGAAGAATAGCAAGGAGGAGAAGATGAAGCCAGTGGTGACATATTAGAGAAAGAAAGGAAGGAGGAAGGAAAAGAAACAGAGGAGGGAAAGGTTGAGGAGACAGAAAAAGAGAAAAAAGGAGAAAAAGAGGCAGAGAAGTTAGAGCAAGGAGAAGAGTCCCCTAAGACTTTGGAAAGAGAAGCAGCAGTTTCCCTCACTGCCCTCAGTACACCAGTCAAGCCAAAGCCGAAGAGGAAAAGAAAGACCTCTATGTATTTCAGATCAAGGAAGAGCACAAGAATTAAAACAGGCAAACCTCAGCCCTCTTGAAAATTTCCTATTACCATTGAAGATTCACCATCTACCAAGGTGAAAGAATCTCCTTCCAAGACACCCATAACCTATGAAAGGGGGACTCCAAGATCTTCTACATGGAAGGGAAAGGCAATACTACAGGACCCAAAACTAGACCTACAGGAGGCTGAAACAATCCTACAGGAGACACTGTCCAGTCTACAGGAGACCCAAAAGCTTGAGGAAAGGATAGGAGGACATCCAGAGGTGGAAAAGGAAGCACAAGAGCTACAAGAACGTGACCCCCAGCCTAGTCTAGCCTCCTATTACAATCTACTTGAGGGAGGCAAGATAATCCCACATAAATTTGCAATTCCACTGCTTTTTGAATTGGAGAAAGAGAGAGTGAGAACACATAGGTGGATGCAAACAGCCAAGTCCAAAGGAGTTGAGGATATTGGCCATATGGAAAACAAACCCAGGGAAATGGGTAGAGAATTGAGTGCTCTACAGAGAAGCCATCACAAGAAGCCAGCTTGAGAATGAGAATGAAATACTAAGGAGGCAACTGCAAGAGAAAGAGACTCAGCTGGCATACATGGCCAGCTTATCCATGGAAGCATTACAATGTAGAACACCAGCCAAATCTTATTGCCTCTATCTGAAGGAACAATGGCTTCAATTCCAACTAAAGACTTTGGCACAAAGAGGCACAATGCCTTTCCAAGACTACAGGTAGTTCATGGATTTGTGTAACCAAAGCACCTCAGAGGCTAAAGCAAAGATGACAGAGTTCTACCTACACAACATGGCCCTCATAGACATGAATGTGTGGGACCCCAATGCCAAGCTAGGGACCTAAAATTATGGCCATGGCCTCATGGACGAACCATGAAGAATTGAGGGCAGCAGAAATGAAAAGATTGATTATAAAGGAGCAGAATGAACCATTAATGATAAGAGATGAGCCATCAGATCCTATGGCACTCATCAACACACACAACTTGCTTGCCAATGACCCTCAGATTGCCCCTAGATATCTAACCAATCAAAAGACACAAGCCATTGCATACTTTGAAGATATGCTTAGGCTACTTGGGGATGACTATGTGCATGCATGCATGAAGAGATGGAACACCTTACCTCACAGTTTACAAATCAGGGAATACCATTCCCCCATGAGACTGAAGGAGGCATTGAAAAGAGTACCATTCCCCCAAAGGTTGAAGGTCAACTGGATTGGCCTCAAACTGAGTCCTCCACTCATATTAGGCATGCTGGAAGGTAGAAGAGAAGAAGAAGAGGAGGAGCAGTGAAAGGACATAGATAGAAAGGCATGATTTTATGGCAAACATGAGCATACCACATCAGAAGCCTGGGATGCTAGGGAGGCCACCAGGGCCATAAAAGATGAGGAGATTGATTAGGTTGCTCAAAGGATGAGCAACACCTTCAGTAGGGGGTGATGATGAGCCTCATAAATGGGTAATTATATGGGCTCATTTTACCTCCTAATTTAGTAAAATCAACCATTCTCTTAGCTTATTGTATGATTTTTTGATTATATTTATGCTTATGTGGTCTAACATGTATTTAATACAGATTATTGATGGATTTCGAGATCAAAGTCAAGGATCCAGTGGTTAAATGGCAGTAATAACTTGAAGTAGACAGAGGATAGGACTTATAGGAGGGAATCTCCCTCATTTATTACTCCTCACATCGAATTCCCCTTCATTCAGCTCAGAGTACAAGTAGCCGAATCATGCACTAGAAGGCAGCTGAGCAAGTGGAGGATGATTGACAGTTATCTTGAGTATTGAGAGCCAAGCCTCCCTGATTTTAAGGAAGCTATTGGTAGCTTCAGATGTATAAGTAGAGAGGCCTAGGGCCTCACTAGGGTCGGGAATTTTTTTGCTTATGTAAACTCTGCCCAAATTTCGAGCTTATTATCTTGTGATAGTTTCATGTAACCTTGCTATTTTTTGATAATGAAGATGGAATCCTTTTTGAGCTAGCACTAAGTTACCTCAAAGGACTGAAGCTCTTGGGTTAGGGCCCAATCCAAGTAGCCAATCTTCTCTTTAATTATATTTATATGCTTTACTTCAGTTTCTAGATTAATTTACTGTTAGATGTATTTCTTTTATGGTTAAGAATAGGTTGCTTTTGATGATTTAGTAGTTTCCTTTCATTTGTGCTTTCTGTAGTAGGTTCAATAGTGATTAGAGAAGATTCAAAAGGCTAGAAATAGTGACTTGCCCTCTCTTTCTCCCTATGGGACCATGATTTGAGGCAAAGACCCTCTTGCTGCCCCAAAAACACAGATTTTCCTCATTCATAGGATTTCTAGTGTTTGCAGCTTGTTAGTAGGTTAATAGTCCAATTTTTCTTTGCTTTAGATCTTCTTTATCATGTTCACTTCCTAAATTGCAATATTCTTTTTTCATGCTTTCCTTTCCTACAACATTTCTCATCATTCCTTTTCATAGATCATAGTTTAGACCATTTTAATGCAAAACTCTGTTTTTCCTAAATGCACTCATTTCATTGGTTTCTTGATTTTCTTGGTTGACTGTCAGTTTCTGTGCAGCAGATCTCTTCCAGCAGTAGGTCAACTTGCCAGCAATCACACCCTCCATTTGATCCATGCCCTATAGGTATCCCAAACCTCACCTCAATTCTACCATAGTTTTTTGCATTTTTCATAGAACTTCTTCCTCTCTCCTTGAGAAAACCCAATCATCTTTCTCTCTCTTGGTGACTCATGGTAGACCTTAGGTGCCCTAACACCTCATTCCAACCTTTATCCACCTTTTCCACCCACTCTCACACCCTCAAAATAGTGAAAATTTCTCTTGGGTTCCTCCTGTAGGCCTCTTGTAGTTTCCCTGTTTTCCTTTTGTAGTTTCCATGTGTCCTCTTGTATTTTTTCTTGTAGCCTTTCTTTTGAAGGCCGAATGTGGGAAAAGTCTCCAGAAGGTCACTTAAGACTTCCTAGAATCCATCCACACTGTCTTACATCCTCCCAAGTGTTAGGACCCCACATTGTCCCTTTTTGACCATATATTTTGCTATTATATCATCCTTTTCCAACTTATATTTAAAGTCCATGTTATTTCTTTAATCCATTTTTTCCAAAGGTATACAATATTTCTTCTCATTACTATAAATTTAATTTATTTTACATATATTTACATTACCTTCATAGTTAATCATTGAATTGGATAGTTGTTGAAACATTTTATCATTGCAGTCCACGTTGCTGAAACAGCCTGGATACTGCGGGGTTATCCTTACAGTTTATGTTGCTGAAATAGTTAAGAACGATGCGCAAATCCCATTGCTGAAATAGCCATGATTTGCATTATAGATTCGACATTGATAGAAGAAGATCATCAAAGGAGCTTCTACACTAGATGTAATGACTACATTCCAAAGTCAACATTACTATAACCATTGTAACATCATCTTGCTAATGGGAAAACTGATTTCCCTATTTTGGCACATTGGGTTAAAGATAGGAATTACAATGTAATCAATTGTAATAGATGTCTCCTCTTTAAAAAGAGGAGACATCTACATTAGAAGGAGACAGACAGACTGCGGGAAGGTCTAGCTGAAGGAAAAGAAGTAGAATCTTTTTGTAACATGACATATTGGTGGATGAATAAAATACTATTCTGAACATTTCTTTCTAGTCCCGTTTCCTGGGGAATCTTGTGAGAAGGACAGGGCCCACCTTCATCACAAGATTCACCCATTATATTTCTGCAGTGTGTTAAGTATGTTTTCTATCCATACCTTGTTAAATGTTCTATTTACTGAATGTTGCTTATGCGTTATTGATGAACTCTGTTTTTCCAATTGATTGCTACATTACTTTCTTGAATTCATCTACAGTTAATCCGTGAGTGCTTTATTGGAAATTGAGTTTACAGAGTGAGTTGGCAAGCATGGTAATCAGAAACAGGTGCTGAAGATTCTGACTTGAGGAATAAGATCATGTTCTCTGTTACAACATAGCTAGTGCTTTCCTTTGTAGATTGATTCCTTTCATTAGATTGCTCTTTTTAATGAAATGAATCATTCTTTGATAATTGTCTGCAATAGGTTGTTTTTCCTGTAACTCAGAGTAGAGATTCAATTTTCTTAGGGCAAGGTGTGACTAGTATACTTATTAGTACAACTTTTACTGCTTTTGATATTGAGCACATACAGTTTGTAGTTTCCTTTGAAATAAACAGATTTCCCTGGGTTGACAATTTATGTAGCACTTAGTTGTTGAATTAATAAACAATTAAAGTGACCAACATTTTGGCGCCGTTGCCAGGGAAGGCATTCATGGACTTCAAAAGCATTAATGTTTTTCTTCTAGATGTGCATGATGCATGAGAGGATGCAAGAAAAATAATCCTACAGGTGGCAAGGGAAAAGGAAGAGGAGGAAGAAAAACTTTTATTGATGAGATTATATCAAAAGATGAAACTTCTCATAGGCTAAGCTCTTGGAAGCCAAAGACTTAGAATTCTCTCCAAGAAAACTACAAAATGTAGGAAGTTGTGGGCCATGAAAGGGTTGAAGAGATAGTAGAAAATACTGAGGAACCAGTAGAAGACATTGAGGAACCAATAGAAGATACTGAGGAACCAGTAGAAGACATTGAGGAACCAATAGAAAACATTGAAGACCGGGCAAGTGCAATGGGAGAACAACCAAGGGAAGGAAACAATGAAGGACTCTGTGGTGGAGGATAGGTAAGAGGAGAGGGAAGAGGTGAGAATTCTCTCTCCACCTTGGGATTTCCTATTGGGGATCTTCCCAGAGGGGCAACTCCCATGAAGAATATCCCACTCTTAGCCTTACCTAACTTCCATGGTTTATCTTCTGAAGATCCTGATGAGTTTCTTCTTGAGTTTGATATATTGTGTAGAAGTTATGATTATGTTACTAATGCTCAGAAATTGAAGCTATTTCCAGCAACACTAAAAGGAAATGCACTAAGATTGTTTATGAGTTTGGGAGGTCATGTAATCAAAACATGGGAACAAATGAAGGAGAAGTTTTTGACCAAATATCAAGACTACTGTCGGATGAGAGAAAAAAGGGAGGAACTATTTAAGATGGTCTAGAAGGAGGATGAAAATCTGGAGGACTTTGTGGAAAAACTACAATACAATCTGCAGAGATTAGATCACCCCAATGTAAGTAAAGATATTCTTAAAACAATATTATTGAAAGGGGTAAGGGATGATTGTTTAGACATGCTAAATATGCTGGGTAAAGGGGACATATCTAAAGAATCATATAATGAAAAGAGATGTTCAAGAGGAGCTGCAAATAGATCAAAAAGTAGGGATAATACATATTCAAGAGTCCAAAAATCAGCCAATGGAGGAGCAACAAGAGTTGAAATAGGTAATCTACCTGAGGAATTTGAAACTAAAATGTTAAGTTATTTTGCTTTACAAATTGATACCTTGCGGGTTAAGAAGAAACAAGTAGAGGCAAAAGCTGGTTTGGCTATCTTCTGTCCCAAATGCAGAGATAAACATCCACTAAGGGAATGTCCATTGGACAAAGTACCAATTTGCACCATTTGTGAGAAGGATCATGAAACTCAACAATTCCCTTCTTTACCAGGAATAAAAGAAGTATTGCAACCAACTGAAGAGGAAGCTAAAGTAGTTTATTTGCTGACACTGAGAAGGCAATGGTAACCGCGAGGACAAGGTATGAACTTTAATATGCCATTTACATCCTCTAATCGTTGGAATAATTATCCTTCTTTTAATCAAGCAAACTACCCGCCCTTCAATCAAATGCAATACCCACCCTTTAATCAAATGAATTTCCCACCCATGCAACAAACAAACCCTCCCTTTATAGACCCTGCAATGTGGACTCCCTGGCCTCCACAACAATCTTATTTTAATCAATGGAACCCAAAATGGAGAGCTCAAGAAATCTTGTTCCCAAACCAATTTTATCAGTTTCAGCAACCACTCTCTCTACCATCAGGTGCTCCACCAAATAATCAGACAATAAGACCCCAGCTACCTGTATAACCAAACCCTAACCCTAATAATAATAAAGTTGTGCAAGTCATCGATATTTAGAGCCAGTCTATACCTCCTGTTTTCTCTGCGCAATGTAATGACATTCATTTACGATCTAGGAGAATAGTTGAGCCTATTATTGATGATATTACCTCTTTTGACTCTGACAAAGAGGATATAGAGAGAAATAGTTTACCGAATAAGGGTGCCGAAACACCAGAGCCACCCTCTACTAAAGGTACTGAAATAGTAGAACCACCATTCCCTGAGCGTTTAGCTTTGAGTAAGACACCTAAGTCGCCTACCTTTAATGTTCTAGGGGAATTACAGAACCTTTATGTTAAAATTCTGCTCTTACAAGTGCTCATAGATGTACCGATTTATGCCAAACCTATGAGAGACATTTGTATTAAGAAACCTCGTAGGAAAGCTAAGGATCCCCTTACAGTTCATGTTATGGGTGATCTATCTGCTTTAATGTCTGAAAAAACTCCTCCTGCTAAATATGGTGATCCTGGCCATCCTACAGTCACAGTACAGTTTGGAAAAACTATTATTTCATGAGTTCTGGTAGATCTAGGTGCTGCTATAAATATTATGATCCTTGAAATCAGAGCTGAAGAATGTAATCAGAGAGACACCAACCATCTTGGAGTTAGCTGACCATTCCACAATCAAACCAAAAGGAGTTATTGAGGACTTGACCGTTTCAGTTGAATCCTGGAATTACCCAGCTGACTTTGTCGTACTGCAGACTAAAACAAAGTTGGGGGTACATCCTTTAATTTTGGGAAGACCTTGGCTAGCTACAGTTGATGCTTTTATCAGCGGTAGATTAGGTTCAATGGCAATTTCTAATGGATGTGAAACCAAGCAGCTTACTCTCTATCCTCATGCCACACCTATGATTAATAATGGTGATTATGTATGGTTGGATTACAATGATAATGCTACTCAACCCATTTTGACTATCGGACAAGCTTTAGCTCTTAAAGATACCACAGAGGATGAAGTAATTAGTAATTTTATTTCCGAACCCTCCTCGGTTACATCTGAAACATATAACCAGTTAACTACAATTTTGGAACCTGAAACCCAGGAAAAGCTTAAATCTGAAAATCTACTTCAAACATCAACTGCTATCTCCTCTAAAAGCATAACAGTAGAAATTGAACATGGCAAAACATTGAACATAAACCACAACTTATCAGATGCTGAAACACAGCAACTAATGAAGTTACTTCGTGAAAATAAGGAAGCATTCACATGGGACTATACAAATATGAAGGGGGTCTCTCCTAAATTATGTACTCATCGTATCTATATCAAAGAAGGGTGCCGATCAGTCTGTCAACCCCAGTGGTGAATGAATCCCAATTTGAGGGAAATTGTTAAAGAAGAACTTCAAAAATTGCTTAATGCAGGGTTTATATACCCCATATCTGACAGTGAATGGATTTCTCCATTGATGATAGTACCTAAGAAAAACAGGAAATGGAGAGTGTGTGTAGATTATAGAGCCTTAAACAAAGCCACTCAAAAAGATAATTTCCCCTTGCCATTCATTGGTCAGGGTCTAGATAGTTTGTCAGGCAAGAGATTCTTTTCCTTTTTAGATGGTTTTAGTGGATATAACCAAATCAAAATTGCACCCCAAGACCAAGACAAGACCACCTTTACTAGTCCCTTGGGAACTTTTCCTTATAGAGTTCTCCCATTTGGACTATGTAATGCTCCAACAACGTTTCAAAGAGCAGTGATAGGAATCTTCTCTGATATGCTTAATGACTCTATGGAGATATTTATGGATGACTTTACCCCTTATGGTGTGACTTTTGAAGATGCATTACAAAACCTTGAGAAAGTACTTAAACGTTGTGTACAAGTTCACCTTTTCCTGAGTATTGAAAAATGTCATATGATGATGAACGAAGGAATTGTACTTGGACACTTTATTTCATTTCAAGGGATTCAGGTAGATCCATCCAAAGTACGGGAAATTTAGACCCTTCCTATCCCTAGAACACAACTGATGTAAGAAGTTTTTTAGGACATGCTGGATATTACAGAAGATTTATTAAAATTTTTTCTAAAATAGCTTCTCCTTTGTTTGTGTTACTTATGAAAAATGTTGAATTTAAGTGGACTGATCTTTGTCAGAAAGCATTTGATGAACTCCAGCATTAGTTGTCTACAGCTCCTATTTTAAGGGGACCTGATTCAGCACTCCCCTTTCATATATCCTCTAATGCTTCAGATACTGCAATTGGAGCTGTCTTGGGATAAGAGGAAAACCATATTCCTTATGCTATCTATTTCATTAGAAAGTTACCATCACACCTATCACATCAGGAGAAAAGAAAGATCATTCAACAAAGTGCTCGGTATAGCTGGATAAGTGGGTGTCTTTTCCATACAGGACTTGATCATGAAATATGAAGATGCATTAGAGAAGACGAGGTTTATGATATACTGAAGGCTTGTCATGATCGCCCTTGTGAAGGGCATTTTGCTGATAAGAGAACAACACATAAAATTCTCAGGATGGGTTATTATTGGCCCTCACTCTTCAAGGATGTGAAGAAATATGTTCGGGCTTGCGATAACTGTCAGAGAATGGGTCAACCTAATCATAGAGATGAAATGCCATTGAATCCCTAGGTAATACTTGAACCCTTTGAAACATGGGCTCTAGACTTTATAGGACCCATCAATCCTCCATCCAGTCAAAAAGTTTATATATTGGTTTGTACAAATTATATGACTAAATGGGTGGAAGCTAAGGCACTAATTAGAGCCAATGAAGAATCTATTTTAACCTTTATATTTGAAAAAATATTTGTTAGATTTGGAGTGCCTAGAGAACTAGTTATAGATGGAAGACCTCCTTTCAACTCTCATGGTTTTAAAGCCACGCTTCAAAAATATCATATTCATCATAAAACGACTACACCTTACCACCCCCAAGCCAATGGATAGGTGGAAAGTACAAACAAAGTCATAGAAGCCATTTTAACAAAAATAGTGAAGGAAAATAGGAAGGATTGGTCTCAAAGGCTGCCTGAAGCAATATGGGCTTACAGAACTACCTGGAGGAACACTACATGATTTTCTCTCTATGAATTGGTTTATGGTAAAAGTATTGTTTTTCCTGTGGAATTTGAGATTAAAACCTTAAGAACTGCTTTAGCCGTTAACCTTGATTTGACTGATGCACAGATAGCCAGGTTGCAACAACTTCAAGAATTGGATGAATAAGAGGTTAGATTCCATCCATCAAACAACTATGATTCAATAGCAAAGAACTAGGTGGCATGATAAAACTATTAAGCATAAGCAGTTCCAAAAAGGTAATTGGGCTTTATTGTATGATTATCGGTTTGAAAATTTTCAAGGGAAATTATGAACAGGATGACTGAGACCTTATGAAATAGATACTTCTTTTCCCAATGGAACAATAAGGCTCTTAACAATTGATGATTCTAGAACACCATTATTAGTAAATCGGTATCGGCTTCGTCTATACCAGAAGCCTATTTCTAAAGAGGATTTTGAGGTCGCCTGCATGGTAGATTCACATTATATCTTTTTGGGGGAGCCTGCTGCCCCTCATTGCATTTAATTTATGCATTGTATTTTTTTAGTATTAGATTAGATTTCTTAACTAATAATCCCTATCAAGGGTTGGCATGTTACAATTGAATATTTTGTAGATCTTAGATGTAGGAGAGGCTGATGGAAAAGAAAAATCTCACTGCAAGTAGATTTAAGCTTCATTTTGTGAAGCATTGTCATCTCATTCCAATTCACAATTCATTCCCCCATTTCGATCATTTTTACCTTTTTCCCCTCCCTATGTTCTCCATTATTTTTCAGCAACATTTTCTCTATTTTTCCCATTTACAACAACATTTTTCTTTACTTTCCCCATTGCTGAAACACCATATTCCATCCATTTTTCCGTTGCTGAAACACCAACCTTTCCCTAGTTTCCATGTTACTGAAACACCAACTTTTACCCATCTTCCCCGTTGCTGAAACACCATCTCTCCTCAAGGAATTATCATACATTACTTTCCATTGTGAGAATCACCTATTGCATTATTCTTATAACTCTGTTCTTTCACTGCCTTCTCCTATGATTATATAGGCCTTACATATAATTACCCTCATATTTCAAAACCCTCTTCCATAACCATTGATGATCTATTAGCAACGTATATTATATTTTCTGAATATCAATCAAAGTTAAACATGAGGTATGTGTTTATTATGTGTATATTAAACTATAGTTAAATGAGAAGATTATGACATTATTACCACGATCTCCGTACATTTAAACTCATTATTTTAGCTGTAGTTGGGGGGAATACCAAAATCACACGCCATCATTTCTCAACACGCCAATCATCGTCGTTCATTTTACCCACGATTATGTCTTATCACCCTATCTCTATCCTATTATTCCATGATCTCATTTGCAAAATTTACTTTGTTTTGGGTGCGGTAACTCGGTTTGTCACTGTGCATTTTACTGAAGTTGGTAACTATGGGAGGACCTGCTATTTGACATGAGCTCGACTCGATAGCTTTATTAGAATTACACCCAACTCGATAGCTTTATTAGAATTACACCCAGAGGTATATCAAATTTTTCAGTGGGCAGGATGGGTAGATTATTTTTAGAGGCTTCAGGGATTTGATCCACAACAAGTCCTTGAATTTGCACGTAATCTATGGAATGGATACTCTATTGTTTAAGGAGTTCGAATTCCACTCTTATAGTATGATATAGTACAGGTTTCAGGCCTACCGGCCACTGGCACTCGATGGTTCAGTCGTAAGCATATCATTTTGAATGCATAGCAGGACTTTCTTCTGCCAGGAGAGCAAGTTGAGCCCAAAGGCCAGGGTGTCGCACTTCATTCATTGCCACCTCCATGGCTGATGATTGTTGAATTCGTCAAGCACTATCTCACCTGCAAAAGTCGCTACCAGGTAGTTTATTAGCATGATTTTGTCTTATTAAATCATTTTAGACATGGTCAACTGTTAAATATGTCGTATTATCTACTTGGGTTTCTAAAGAATATGTCACATTACTGTATGCATGAAAAATACCCACTCCTTTCCCTCACCCATCATCATCTCGTCCAACTATTAATTCAGAGGGGTTTGGCTCAATAGAATTCTCCCCCTCTTAACAACCCATCCCTAGAACCCCAAGAAGCTGCTAAAATTCCTCAAGCAATAGCTGAAATTCCCCAACAAGCCACTGAAACTCCCAAAGTTCCTCAACAAGCTCCTGAAATTCCTCAACAAACCCCTAGAATCCCTTAGCAAGCTGAAAATCCTTCCGAACAACAACCAGGAAGCATTCTTGATCCCCTAGAAATTCCACCACCCACTTCAGCCAACCCAATTGACCCTTCCACCACATCAACTCCATCCCATAATTTAGTAGAATCATCTAGTCCCACTGTCCACATTCCTAGTGATGATTCTAAAGATAACCTTCCCATTGCTAAGCTAAAAGGAAAAAGGCAGGATAAGGCTGCTTCCCTACCAAAAAGACGAACAAAGGCCTCAACCAAAGAAGCCACCATCCCTGATGACCTTCCCCCTCTAAAGAAACCCACTCACAAAAGGAAAATTAATGCTCTCCCTGCCTTTTTACCTCGAAGACGAATGAGAACGGATACTAAAGCAACAACTGTTGCTACCGTCCCAAATTCCCCACCTATTAACCTAAAACCCCATACCCCACAACAATCCCAAGTCCCTGAATCTTTACTTGTCTCACCCTTGGGTACTGAAATACAAGACACCCAGGATTTTGTGACATCATTTCTTTTAGAAAATGTAGCTGCCACACAAGAACCAGTTTTTGATCCACCAAATTTAGATACCCAAGATGTTGTACAACATGTAGCTGCCCCACAAGAACCAGCTACTGATTCAGCAGTTGCTACACAAGAACCACTTGTTGATAAACAGAAAACAGTCGACCAAGATGTAGCTGCCCCACAAGAACCAGCTACTGATTCAACAGTTGCTACACAAGAACCACCTGCTGATGAACAGAAAACAGACGACCAAGATGTAGCTGCCCCATAAGAACTAGCTATTGATTCAGCAGTTGCCACACAAGAACCACCTACTGATGAACAAAACATAGACAACCAGGATGTTGCACAACCCGTAGATATTACACAAGAACCAACTACTGAGTCAACAGTTGCCACACAAGAACCATCTGCTGATATGCAAAATGTAGATGCTCAGGATGCTGCAAATAATGTAGTTGTTACAAAACCAGCTGATGATTCAGCAGTTGCCAAACAAGAACCACCTGTTGAGGCTGCAAATGATGTAGCTGCTACGAAATAGCAGGCCATTCATTCACTAGATTCAGGTACTGAGATTGCAACTGCTACACAAAGCCCAGTCACCTTGGCCTCCCTTCTACAGGAAAACAAGTTTCTAAAATCAAAACTTGAAGCTTATAAGCAGGATTTAATAATGGCAAGGGAAGCCTATGACAGAGAACTTAATTTGTACACTTTAGCCCATGCAACATCTGTAGCTGAGAAGAATACAGAGAAAGACCAGTATAACGAATATATGTGCAGCCAATGTGGTAATATTTATCATCAAGCCGGTTATAAAATAGTTGAAATTCCACTGCCTGGAGCCACCCCTGCATCTACATCTGCTGCAATTAAAGAAGAACGCCCTGCTGTCACACAAGAACTAGCAGGGCCTTCAAAATTTTTTGATAAAGAGGTTAAACCACAAATACCTCGGCCTACTTTGATTGTTAAAACTAAAAGTCCTGTACCTCGCTCTACAAAAACTGTGTCTACTCAGACTGAACTTCAACCTACAAAGACTGTCTTCACTTAGATCAGCAGCACTCAAGCACAAATGGATAAATGGAAGAAAGAATATGTTATGTCGCAAGAGAGGATCTTGCAGGAGCATAAGTCATCGTGGAAAAATCATATATATTCAAACTGGGAAGTTTTGGAACAGTCTCATGCCCATAACAAGGAGAATAAACAACTAAAAACTAGATTGCTTCTCATGTTTGACTTGGTTCAAAGATTACTGGCCACTAGAAAACCATCCTCCAATTACTCTCTTTTTCTTGCATAACACTTAGCGTTCTTCTAAATAAAGGAAATTAGAGATGGGCGACCTCACGAGGTATCTACACCTAAACAGTTTGTGAAAACTTTCACAGAGGCATCTACCAGTGAACAAAATTTACTCTGTGAATTGTATCTCCATAATGAAGCCATCCCTGAGGATACGAAGCTCAACCTGAACCCTCTAGTGGGTGATATTCAAATCAGGGCCTTTGTCTCTTTCCTTGCCAATCAGCTCACGTCGCAGAATGCCTTTCTTTCAGCAAGGAATAATGAAGATAATCGTCTTTTGTGGATTCAATCCGAGCCACAAGATGGTGCCATTTTCGTTGCGGAATATCGTCAGTTTTTTAAGGAACCAAGAATGAGTGAACACATCAGACAGTTACAAGCAACAGTCTTAAAAGACTACCAACATTATGTTAAAGCTAAGGGAGCTCTTGCCTTATAAGCAAACAACTTATTTTGGCAACAATCTTCTAAGGAGAGGTAGGAGTATCATCCCTTTAGTCCTCTTAATGCTGAAGCAACAATTTCATGGCTACTTACCTATGTAAAATGTGTTCAGCGATGTGCTGAAAAATGGGTAGGATATCATTTTCATTTCCCTCTTCTATGGATGCTAGCACAAGAGTACAGGGCTCATTACAGGTTGTCCAAAAAGGAGGAAACCACAACATGGCAGAGATTACAGAATGTTTATGGCTTCAGAGATCTGGCTGAAAGCACCTTCTATACTTATTGCCTAAGTAATTTGCACTGCAAGGCCCACTACTCGGACTCAGATTCAGAGTAAAGTTGCATGAGGACATGCAACCCTTTCAGTTGGGGGGGATGTTAGGACCCCACATTGTCCCTTTTTGACCATATATTTTGCTATTATGTCATCCTTTTCCAACCTATATTTAAAGTCCATGTTATTGCTTTAATCCATTTTTTCCAAAGGTAGACAATATTTCTTCTCATTACTATATGTTTAATTTAGTTTACATATAATTACATTACCTTCATAGTTAATCATTGAATAAGATAGTTGCTGAAACAGTTTATCATTACAGTCCACGTTGCTGAAACAGCCTGGAGACTGTAGGGTTATGCTTACAGTTTATGTTGCTGAAACAATTAAGAACAATGCACAAATCCCATTGCTGAAACAACCATGATTTGCATTCTAGATTCGACAGCGACAGAAGAAGATCATCAAAGGAGCTACTACACTGGCTGTAATGACCACATTCCAAAGTCAGCATTACTATAACCATTGTAACAACATTTTATTAATGGGAAAACTGATTTCCCTATTTTGGCACATTGGGTTAAAGATAGGACTTACAATGTAATCAATTGTAATAGATGTCTCCTCTTTAAAAAGATGAGACATCTACATTAGAAGGGGACGGACAGACTACGGGAAGGTCTAGTTGAAGGAAAAGAACTAGAATCTTTTTGTAACATGACATATTGGTGGATGAATAAAATACTGTTCTGAACATTTCTTTCTAGTTCCTGTTTCCTGGGAAATCTTGTGAGAAGGACAGGGCCCACCTTCATCACAAGATTCACCCATTATATTTCTGCAGTGTGTTAAGTGTGTTTTCTATCCATACCTTGTTAAAGGTTCTGTTTACTGAATGTTGCTTATGTGTTATCGCTGAACTTTATTTTTCCAATTGATTGTTGCATTACTTTCTTGAATTCATCTACAGTTAATCCGTGAGTGCTTTATTGGCAATTGAATTTACAAAGTGAGTTGATAGGCATAGTAATCAAAAATAGGTGTTGAAGATTCTTGCTTGAGGAATAGGGTCCTATTCTTTGTTACGGCATAGCTAGTGCTTTTCTTTGCAGATTGATTCCTTTCATTAGATTGCTATTTTTAATGAAATTAAGCATTCTTTGATAATTGTCTGCAATAGGTTGTTTTTGTTGTAACTCAGAGTATAGCTTCAGTTTTCTTAGGGCAAGGTGTGACTAGCATACTTATTACTACAACTTTTATTGCTTTTGAAATTGAGCACATACAGTGCATAGTTGCCTTTGAAATAAATAGACTTCCCTGGGTTGACAATTTATGTAGCACTTAGTTGTTGAATTGATAAACAAATAAAGTGACCAACACCAAGCTCCAAAATTGCCCTCTAACGCTACCTGTTCGCTGCCACACCACACACAATAAATTAGGTGCATGTCAAATTCACATAAAAACATAAAAATCCAAAAATATGTTTTTTGCTTATTTACTTCCAAAAATAGCATGGTTAGATGTTGTTTACTTTCTTGAGTAGGTAATGGCATTACTTTCATGATTTTCATAGTGTTTTTGGCAAAAGTAGAATTAACTTGTTAATTAGGGTTTACCAGGTCTTGCTTTACATTCCAGTCCTTTTCTTTTCTGCAATTAGAATAGCTTTTGTAGAGTAATCTTTCTTTCTTTCATCACACATAGAGCTTCTTCTGAGATCTATAGAAGTTGGCTTGAGCTCCCAGTGAACTCGCGTTGGCTGACCAAGTGACAACCTGTAGTGAGAACTAGTATTTGTGCATATAGCACCAATACTTCCAAGTTTGTTATGAACTACTAGGTTGATAAAAGTAAAATTGGCAGCCCAGGAGTTGCAATATTCTTGCTGCAATACTGGCACTCACTAGATGTTATGTTGGCCACATGTTTTTTTTATGTCGATACTGATATTGCACCGCTTTCTTTATGTTGATACTGTGAAGCTACAAAGATCTCCTCTGATCCATTTCGCTTTGTTGATACTGTGAAGCGACAGAGATCTCCTCTGCACCAATTTGCTTTGTTGCTCTGTGCAGCAAGAGAACTTTGCTCCAATTTGCTTTGGGCAACAATTCTGGTTAAGTACAAATTAGAGATAAATTATGAGAAAAGCACATTTTTTTTTGTAAGCTTGGTAGGACTCTTTGATTTTCGAGTTTACATGTCCATTATTCACCCTGATAGGGGTGAGGGTAGCACAAAATTCGAACCCAAGACCTCAGGTTCGGTGACACTTCATTCCATGGCCAGGGCCACTTGAGCTACCCTAGGCGGATAGAAAAGCATAAATTTTGAGGAAACTAAAATTCTGAAAAAAGTACAATCATGTACCTCATTTTATTGCTCTGCGTGCAAAGGTCCTTAATCATGTATGACAACCATTGCTTTTTCTATATGACGAAAACTTATTTTTCTATGACCATAATTTCTTTTTCTAGGACCTTATTGTTGCCAAGAGACAAGAATATCATAAAAAAAAATTAAAAACAACATTTTTTTACTGAGTACAATTTGTTTCCTTCCATTTCATGTTTTGAATGAGCTGAACATCCTTTTGGACACCATAGCAATTTGAGAAGCTCCTAATGTTTCATCATCAGTTGTACTGATTGTTAAATTTAGAACACAAAATTAATTCCTCCTTCTTGCAAATATTTTGATAGTGACTAATTTTGCAACGTTTTGAAAGGCACACGACACTTACTTTCAATGTCTCTCAAAGAAGTTGAAAACTTAAGGCATATAACCTACCTTCACAATTTTTGACGACTAGAGCCTTACATACCATCGGTATGCCTTAGACCAGTAAAAGTCCTGATCATTTCCCAGAAGGAGAAAGGGAAATTAGCGTTGATACATGCCACCTCTTTGTATGCTTAATTTTTTCAGAACTTCCAAAACCAAAGCTCGCATCCTTAGCCAAAGGTCAAGTGTGGAAATCATTGGCTTACTTAGTGACCGAAGATGACTGTTTCATTGATCCACGTTTCCAGTTTCATTGTACGAAACTTTCCACATTCCAACAGGTTTCATGCTATTACTATTTTAAACCAGGCCTAAAGTTGTTCAAAATCTGGAAGCCATTACTTACATGGATTTTGGTCTTTATTTTTATATATCATTTTAGCTATAATTGACAATATGAAAAAGACAGTATGGTTTTATCATGTGCAGATAAGTTCTCTTTTAAATGCATGAAATTAACTTAAATTCCCTTCCATATATCCTTTATCGTCCCATTTTTAGGAAGATAGACAGTTGGGTTTATTCATATGCAGATAAGTTCTCTTTTAAATGCTGAGAATTAACTCAAAATCCCTTCCATATATCCTTTATCATCCCATGTTTAGGAATGTCGAGAATTAACTCAGAAAAAGGGATATGCCTACCTTTCTAGTCGTGGATATGTTGTTGGTTAAGATGTTGCTGCGTAAGCCTTCCTCGGTAAGCTGCCCAAGGCTCTTCTAGCTACGCCTCTACTTTGTTGCTGCTCATATTCTTATTAGGAGAGTTACCTATTCCTTATTCATTTCAATAAACTTTTCTATCTGCTGCTTACGCCTCTACTTTGTTGTTGCCCATGTTCTTGTCGCGAGAGTTACCTATTCCTGATTCATTTTAATAAACTTCTCTATCTGCTACCATTGTTCAGGATTGCTTGCTTGCATTTCAAGATAGAAAGGAAGTTGTTACCAGCTACAATGAGAGTTCAACCAGTAGCACCACAAAAGACGCAAGCTCCCAGTTACAGATCCGAGTACAAGTGCAAGTACAAGTGCAAGTGATTTGGAACCCGTTGATCCAAATTGCGTTTATACGAACCTGTTGATCCGGATTGAGTTTATACGAACCTGTTGATCCGGATTGAGTATATACCTGCAGACCTAGTTCCACAGTAGCACCCATGCACCTCCACCTCTAACGTTAATATAAAACGAAAGAAGTTAAAGGCCTCAGACTTTTGTTGCGAGTCTTGTGTACTAATACAATACAATACCAGGTTTACCCATAGAGCTTGTGTCGTATACAGAGTGAGAGGAACAAGTGAGAAAACTAACTGATCGAATCATAAATGAAAATCACAGGTTGTCCTTCCGATTTGTGTCTGTTACCCTTCAGGTTCTTGTTGTGTTCAGACCGCTGGGTGGATTTGTCAGGGTGCGCTGTTGAGCCATTTTTCTTTGAGTTTTTGCAGTGACATATTCTAGAAAAGGCTTATTCTCCATTCACAGAGGCCAGAGTTGACCATGGGCTATTTGAGCATGCCATAGATTAGAACCCTTAATGTGGCTTAAGGCATGTCCGACAGGTGGCAGAGCGGTCGATGGAACTTGGCACACATATTTTAAGCTGATTCCAAAGCTCGATCATTGTTGCAATAACAATCATCATTGTTGTCATAACGATTTAGCTACCACACTCTTTGAAAAGTTTATAAATTTAAATTCATGGTTTCCAGAGTTTCGTCACTGCTTCCAATAACAATCATCATCGTTGTTCTCATCGTTGTCATAACATTTATTCACCAACACGCCCTTATTCTAAATCACTTCATAAATATTTGTGAAAAGGTTATCAACTATTTTCCTTTTAAAATCAATTTAACTGAGTGAGACTGATAGATCCAATTTTAGGTAGCGTTGATTTTATAATGCCTTTCCTTGTGGTCGAGTTAGCATCATCGATAGGAATTGAAATAAATCTTCCAAAATTGGAATAATTGCAACTTAACTTTATAAATGATTTCCAAGTCATGTGACACTCTTAAAAGCATGTTCAAACCTGCATGACTCTATCAATGAACTAAAATTTAATAACATTATATACTTTGAGGACGTGCATTAGAGAAGTCATGATTTTCTTGGTCTTTCTTCACTTTGTAAACCAAAGAAAGTGCCATTGTTTTATCTAATACTTACATTTTTCTTGATAACAAATCTTTGGTTAAGAGAATAATATGTTATTAAAATTATTCTCATTTAAATTGTTTATCAATTTGCACATTATGCTTTTTTATGAATTTATTTTTTGAAATTTTGTGGTTGAATATGAACATCAAACTGACTTAAAAATAAATGACCGTCATGACAATTTTAAGAAGAAAGAGTTATAAAGAGCCATTCTTTTATACAATATTTCTTTGGTCAAAATTGTATATAATACTTTATTTTTGTTGGTTAAAGATCTTTAATTAAAGAATAATGTTATTAATATTACTAAATAGTTGATCAATTTGCATATTATGTTTTGTTCGCTATCAATTTATTGAGAGGGTATAATTATCAATTTGTTTGTTCAAAATTGAGATGGTTCGCTATCGACTTATGGAGAGGGTATAATTATCAATCTGTTTGTTCAAAATTGAGATAATTCATATAAAGAACATCTTCTGAGAAGAAATTTAATAAGGAAAAATTCAGTAGTAAAATAAGAAAATTAAACTAACTAAAAATAAAATAAAATACCTTCCTGAAAAGGGAGAAAGAGTGGTCACGAACAAGGATTAACTTGGATTTGCACACATGTTTTGATTAAATGACACATTCTAACTAAACAAGGGAGCCACTGCCGTGGCGGTAGTCCCTGCCGGGTTCTGCCACAACAACACAATACAAACGCTTTGTGATTTAACTCAAATAATAAGTAATTAGTATAAGCACTAATGCAGAATATCTGGAACAACAGGTATAATAACATGTGTTTTGAAATAACTTCTTTACCCTAGACATAAAAGTACACATTATTTTCCCAGAAATTTAATATCTTAATGATATATAATATTTCAATAGTACACATCAGACCAAACCTAATCTTAATAAAATTTAGACAAATATATGTGAACTTTCAATATGTATTGCCTTCCACGTAAGAAATTTGTGCAATTATTGACATGTTCATATTTTCAGCATGTATTGCCCTCCAGGTAAGAAATTTTTACAATTATTGACATGCTCAGACTTTCAAAAATGTGATTCCCATCGGCAGAATCTAGAGGCTCGATGCCGCAACTATACGAAGAATCCAAGTTTAACCTGTGGACCACTATACCTGTACATGATTTGACAACACTTAGTCTCTTCCAGTGAACGTTGGCTGAATATTTTTAATGTGGACAAGTAATTTATTGCAATACTCACTTGTCTCTTGCACTGAACGATTTTCAAAATTTTATTCAAAATTTTATTTCTATATTTTGAGAATTAGCGGTTCATGCATTTC
The DNA here is from genome assembly GCA_000404065.3 of Pinus taeda. NCBI lineage: Eukaryota > Viridiplantae > Streptophyta > Pinopsida > Pinales > Pinaceae > Pinus > Pinus taeda. Next base: position 24,677 of record APFE030742761.1, on the reverse strand, counting down.
CACTTTATACTTAATGCAAAGCAATTATATCCATTCACAATAATTGTATGGAAAAAAATACATGCACAGAGTCTCAAAATATTCATAACCAGTTCTTCCTCTTTAATAGTAGGACTCACTTCTTCTCTGCCTTCTTCTCACGAGAATTTTCACATATTGACGACAATGACCGTCCTTTACACATATTGACGACAATGGCCAAGGATGGTCATAAATAGTAAGGAATGAATTTGGAAAATAGAGATGGGATTATTTCGGATCTTTATTTATTAAAGAGATTTTTACTACTTTTTAGTTTCACTGAGATTTTTTTTTAAATTTAAATTGTGAATCTTTTACTAAATTTAAATTGTGAACCTTTTACTATATTGATATTTTTTTGTTTTTTCATTTTTTATATTAAAAAAAAATTACATAGAAAGCAGATATGATGTATAGATCTATGTAAATGCAAACAATATTTTCTAACATGTAACAAGTAAAAGTTAGCAATAATTTTTTCAATTCATTGGTCTGGTTGCAAAGACACGGTTCAAACTGAAATTTGAATAAGTCTTTGACATACGTATATGGTTAAATACTTTACGAGGAATATGGCTTTGAATTTGAATTAGATGTAATTATAAGATCTCTCATTTGACCTTAGAGGATTGGCTACGGCCACCATAAATACGGATTGAATTCGTTTCATAAATATATAGAACTTTTTATATTAATTTCCCGAGCTATGAGATGTCTTCAAATCTTCAATTATGCGATCGGCATGTGGTCGTCGTAAACGATTGGGGCCGTTAGATACAAGTGATGACAAAACGGAAGAATCTTGGGGGAGAGATACTTGGGGATCTTAATCAAAATGGATTCTTTGAAGGTGCAAGTCGATTGCATTTGAGTTTAATACTCTTCGGGAGGAGATGGGGAATAATTGATGAAAGATTCTTATATGGTGTAAGCTTATTATAATTCATTCTAATACTGAGAGGGGAACCATCTAAAAAAATAATCATATCAAAGAAAGAAAAAGATAAAGCTTACCCGCAGAAATTTCTTGGGAAGTGCAGTTTATCTTAAGCTGTCCAATTAATTCGGATTCGACAGAATTTAAATGTCCGCCGATCGTTTCCAACGGCGCCGCGTAATTTCAATGCTGCTGCTGCTGCTATCCATTTTCTCTGCAGGAACCGCGCAATACCAAACAATAGCCCGTAATTATAAGTGACTGAATCCCGGGATTTCTTCTATACAGCGTCGATTGCACCCCAATAAATGATTTATTGCGCCTTATCTGAAGAAACCAGCAAGGGTCGCCGGATCGAGTCCAGAGTCCTCCCTAAAAACCCTCAAAGAACTTGACTAAGAATATAATTTGAGTAAACCAACTTTGCAAGTCCGAATGCGAAAGTCTCTGAGTGTATCAGACAAGGCTGCTAACAACAGAAGGTTACTAGAACTACAAGGGCCCTATCCTTCCCCATTTTCTTGCTGGCCTGCAGGTGCACGTTTGCCGAAGAGTGAGATTCTCTTGCCGTTGCATCACTGTTTATTCCTCGCTAAGTACGCAACGATAGTGTACTTTATTAGGTGTAAGTCAAGTTATTGAAAATAAATACACAAGGAACCACCTTATGCTACCATAACAATTAAAACAACACAACAAATGGATTCAGAGAGCTAGAAAAGTCACTTGTTGCCCAAGACATTGTCTACACCATACAGAGTGATAGATAACAAGATGCCATTGGGTTCCTTACCTATGGTAGAGTTGGTGGTGAAAGTCTTCTGAATGAAAGAATCAGGATAATTCTGCAAGACATTGTCTACACCATACAGAGTGATAGATAACCAGATGCCATTGGGTTCCTTACCTACCATAATCCTTCAAGTAATATCACTAGCATATCCGTGTAGGATAAAGTGTCAAAATTGATGGAAGGTGTTGCCCACTTTCCTACCATATACAGCAAATGGATTCCATCAAGCAGGAGCTGGACTGAATTGTAGAACTTGGAAAAGTTGTTGTTCTTAATCTTTTGCAGAGTATCCCATAAAGAATTATTGTGCAGTATGGATCTGCGACCCGAAATTTGTTGAATTAAGACCTCGCAAGAAAATCAGAGATACGAATCCACAATCAACTTTTATGATAATTATGTAATACTAAAAGGTTAACATAAAGAATAACTGAATTCGAATCTTCATTGTCAATGGTTGAAATTTGTTGAATTAAGACCTCGCAGGAAAATCAGAGATAAGAAAATTTCTCAAAGTTTGAAACGAAATGCCAAATGGTGGGAGACCAAACGATTTACGTGTTGAAACTGTCAAAAATGTGTCCAGCCAAGCGGCCCAGAACACGAAGATAGGAGCGGTCGTGTTCTGCATGAGAGTCATTATCTCTTTCACGCCACCTCACCACCTGCAACTCAGTCCCTCCCCTGCCAACACTTGCACACAACACGTACTCCCAGTTCGTAATCCCTCCTACCTGTGCATTTTTGTCAAAGCAAAATCTGGATGAGCTGAATGAATTAACCCCTGCGAAATTACAGAGACAAGGAATAGAAGAACACAATAAGGAACACGCATAGAAGGTAGGCGGCCACACTCTCTGCTCTGAACTTACTCCGGAGAATTAGCTGCTCGAAACTCTCTGCTACAAGCAAATGAAGGTACTATGATTTCTGAAACTTCTAATTTAGATATCTCTCTAATTTCTAACATCAGAGCAAAATCGCTTTACAGAGTTCTGTTTCTTGCTGCATTAACAACTTGATAAATGATTTTGTGGTCTCCAATCATATAAGATTTTCACTAATTTGCTGCATATGTTTGAATTCCCTTCCCAGGTTCAGTGTTACCTCTGAGTAATACAGGGTATATCCTCCTTCCCACGAGCCGCTCACGCCTGTTTCCGTTGCTTGTGTTGCACGTTCCTCCTGAAACTTAGCTTCCTGAAACATTTTCTAACATGCGCGGGTGTTAGAACAATGTGTTTGAAATATTTTTCCATCCATTTTAGGTTAAACTTGCTAGTTAACACTAATTCCATTTTACATTAAATTTGATAGCTAACCCTAGATCTGAAAATAAAGTAATTTTTCATTCCATATTTAAAGAATTTGCTTCAAAAGCGACGTTTTAGGTAAGTTAGCTAGTGTTTGGCCATCACTGCATTTGCTTCATTGGATATTGATTTCTGAGGCCCATCAATGATGAATCCAATGAGCCCTGGATTCTACACTAACAACAGAGAAAATTGATTTGCCTGTGAACACTTGAACACTCACCGGCCCAGAATTAGAAGTCTCAGAAAACAAAAATTGTAGTCTTGGTAAATTTTTGGAGGTCATGATATGAGGAAACAAAAATGTAGTCTTGGAAAACACTTACCCCATATTGGCACACGAACACTCACCTAGTTTGAATCCACTCTCTTAATTAACAATAGCATGGATTTGGGTAAATTTCGAGATTGATCGCTGAAATACAAAATAGAAACCTTCAATTAACGCAGTTGCAGAGAAGATAACGGTGGAAATTTAACAGTGCTAATAAATTTTTAGAACATAAATTTTACCTTTTGCAAAGAAGTTAACCATGCCAACTCTTGATTCGCATGGAAGTGATAACCTCAGCAGCCCACTTAACCCAGTTGCAAAGAAGATAATAATGGAAATTTAACAGTGCCAATAAATTTGCAGAACATAAATTTTACCTTTTGCAAAGAAGTTAAAATCACATGGAAGTGATAACCTCAGCAACCCACATGCCCTCTTTGCAAAACCAATGTTCCTGGTCACTGCATTTTCTATACTCTCCATTTCTCGTTTTGCCCTCGCCCCTCTGCTGGAAATAACCTTGGTATTTGCTAACCTGAATGAAGATAGAGGGCGGTGGAATGAAGACATGTCGACAGCTGTAAACAATCGTGTCAGTGAACGATGACAAGTATAAGGGTGCTGCTTTTATGCAAGGTCCACACGCGAATTTTGAAACTTAGGATAAATTAAGTTGCCCATACTAAATTAACATCGGGGCAAGTGATGCGGGCAATAAGAGGGTAAATAGAAAACTTTGGCTAAATTTTTTTGCAGCGAAACTGCCGAGCGTAAACTTTGGTTAAAGAGTAAATAACCGGTACAAATTTACGATCAACGCATCAATTAATAGCTAGTCAATTGCGAATTGAACGCTAATAGTCCCATACAGGAACTAATAACTTCTACATTTACAATATCCCATATACTGGACTAACTTGGATCATTGTAAATTTCAACAAAGTTCTTAGAACACATTGAAAACCCCTCAGTTATTCCTGCACTTTCTCGATGAACATGTGGAAATAGACTGGATGAAGTGTTCACAGGTGTGGTTCTGAATAGTTATGCTTGCACTTCCTCGATGAACATGTGGAAATAGACATGACGAAGTGTTCAAAAGTGTGGTTCAGAATAAAGCTAAACCATATCATCATATATCATGAAAACTCATTTCATATGCTAATTTTTTTTTTCTTAAAGCCCTACAAGGGCTTGCAACTTTCCTTGTTTGAGTTGTATTCTTATGCCTATAACTTTTACAAATAAATTAATATATATATATATATCGTTGATGTTTATTTTCATAATTTTATAAATAAATTAATTTATTTTCAATTATTTATTTATTTATTTTATGAATGTAATATATTATCAATATATATATATATATATATGAAATTCATGTCTATTATCTATGCGATAATTAAAATTGATTTTATTTATTTATTATTGTTGTTTTTAATCTACTCACAAATTTATAATCAATGAGATTATTAAAATTGATTTTATTTATTTATTATACAAATTTACAAGATTGATTTGATGATCACTCTCAACCTTTAGTTGAGATCAAGTCAATCATCAATTATTTACTAGATGTTTTTTAAAGAGAAGCTTGTAGAGAATTAAGAAGAAAATGGATGGAAATACAAAGAGGTTAAAGATTATAAAGTTGATGTGATTTGTAGTTGTTTTCGTTATCAATATAGTTGCATTTTGGACTAGGTTGTTTAGTATTTTGTATGTAATAAGTATTTCAGCTTTTTTGGAAATTGAATTTTATGATATAAAGGCAATATGAATTTTATTCATATTTCTATAGTTATGTTTTTATTAACTTCCAATCATATTCATTGAATTCTATTTTTTTTAGATATTAGAATTTTATGTTTTAATTTCATATAGGGTTATGTTATATTTGTATTATGATTGCAAACATACAAAATACCATGTTTAAGTATATTATGAAAACAAGATATATTTATATTATTTAATATTTACATTGAATTTATGATTGTATAATTTTAAATTAAAGTTCCAGTAATATTGACATGTATTTATTTGATAAAAAAATTTCATTTATATTTGCGCTTATGTTTTTTTTATTTCATATAAATCTTATTAGATTTTTTAAAAAGATCATTGTTTAAGTGAATAAATCTATAAAATTCATTATTTAATTTTTAATAGATTTCTAAATTTAATAATTTTTTTTTTCTAAATATATAATTTTTTTCCTCACGAGGGAAATAGTATTTTATATTAAGAAATCGTTTTATTTACTATTATTATCATTTTATTCAATTAAGCCTCATATGGTAACAATGTTAAAAATGATTATTAATAACAATATTAATATTATTTAAAATAGTTTATTAAAAGTTAATAAATATATTAATAACATTTAAAAAGTTTATTTAATGCTTATCAATAATCATATAAAAGTTTATGTTATTGAATTTATAACACTAGTTTTTATTTTATTTTCCTAAGAAAAAAATCGTAGTTTTTATTAGCAAAATAAGAAAATTACATATTGTATCATTTGCATGTGAGTATGCATAATCACAGGTAATGGACCACACCATTCTATCTAGATCAATTTTCATATAGATTATCAATTATATACATTAAAAGACATAAATATATACAAATAAAAACATAGGTGTCTATATAGTTCAAAACATATAAAATAAAAAAATGCTTCTAGTCGCCAAATGATCCTGACAAATCATTTGGATGTACCCATCATGTTCAATGAATGGCCAATGCAAGGACTGATAGAACTCCTGGTCTTATAATTCTTGAATCAACCACTGCCCCATGTGCTGTTGCACGACCTCCTTGGAAAGAAAGTCAGTGATCAAATTCCTTTCCCTGTTTATATGTGAGCATATAATAAAATCAAAATGTGATTTTAATGTGATGACTTCATCTAGTAAACCCCTGAGTGTGTGCCCGTGATAATGATATGCATAGTTGATCCAGTTTATAACAAGCTTAGAGTCCCCAAAGATTTGAATCCTATTGCAATTTTTGTTCCAGAGCAAAAATATGAAGGTATCTGAGACAATTTAGTTCATTAAAATTGTTGGTTCATCTCCCCAATCCCTTTTTGAGCTTGAAATAATGTGATTCAGTAATGTGTAGTACAACACCACCCCTAGTGTCTTGTGCTAACCCATCAAAATATGCCCCAGGGATATTCTTATCAATAACTTCAGGAATGATGATGCAAGCATGTTTAGTTGCCAATTCCTAAGGGATCAAATGATATATAGCAGAAATTTGGTTACAAGTGGTTGGCCATAGTATGGGGGCATCCTGAAAATAGTATGATTCCTGGTCAACCAAATACCCCAGCATACTGATAGAAGGAGGTTCCTTATTTTTTCTGTTGCTTCATAATTCCACCAAGATTTCTAGGCATCATATAGATGAGACCCATCCCATCTGAGCACTATGTTGAGGGAGTGATTAATCTGTAGCCACATCTAATTATTTACAGGGCAATGAAGGAATAGGTGATCAATATCTTCGGCCCGGTCTTTGCAAAAACAACATCTAGATGGACCATGATACGAATGATACTTTAGATTATCATCCATGGGCACTTTATTTGATAGTATACACCACATGAATAGGCGGTCTTTGTGAGGTGCTTTAAGCTTCCAAAGTGGTCTCCACCACTAAATAACCTCCACTAGATCCTATGCTGATATTAGAGCTAAGTATCCTTCCCTGTGGGTGTATCAACTATGTGATGATACCGCCCATATGATTTCATCCTCCTATTTGGTAATCCTAATGTGTGCTTCTTCTAGAGCCTTGATGAAACGATGCCAAACCCTGCTCCACCTTGCCAATATCCTGAGTTCTTGTGCATTAAACCATTTTTGTGAGATGTAGGATGAATTTCTTCCACCTGCTATTTGTGAGAGCTGAGAGATCCTGTCCAATGCAAGTGTCTGCCTAAGCTTCAGTGGTAGAATGTGTGCATTACCACATATCGACCAAGCATCAATGTCGAGTCACACCAGCTCATCATTTCCAATATGTAAGGCTAGTCCGTTCTTAATGACATGAATGGAATGAGTAATAGTTTTCCATATGATAAACGATCTAGAATTTCCTCGGATTGGCATGCGTATCCAGTCCGTTATTGATAGAGGGTGTATGTATTTACAATAAACCACCTCTTTCCATAGGTTATCAGATGTGATAATCTGCCACCCCTTCCTTGCAACAACTTCCTTTGCAAATAAGTGTTGATTCTTTATACCTCAACCTCCCCATTTTCTTGGTTTACCAATTCTTTCCCATCTGACCTAGGAAAAACTCCTCCCAACATTTTTTCCCCTATTAGAAAATTATATATTACGGAGCAATGGAACACATAAAATATTGCAGAAATATAAACATAGAAAACACATAAAATAAGAGAGACACAGATATACGTGGTTCACCTAGTTTGGGCTACGTCCACAGAGAAACAACCAGACTTTCTTTTATTATATTATCTAGCAAACTGAAGAGATATAACCTATAGCAGATCCATTGTAACACCCTCTTCGCTCTAAATCTCCTCTCTCTTCCTCACTCAGAATACAGATCTACATAGATGCAATACAATTCCCTCATATATAGTGAGGGGTTGCCTTCTAGGGAAAAAAACCCTAAATTAAACATAACTTCTACCGTCAGATCATCTACCTAATGAATGGCCTAGATTGACTAGAAATTACTAGACTTTTACGAGGCAATTTTACATCTATTTTTAGTTTCGAGGGCACTGCCCCCAAACCCCCATCAGGGGACCGCTGGCCCTCGAACCCCCCAACTGGGGGGGATTTACCCACGTGGGGAGGGGTGTACATTCTTCCTGGGGTATACATCTGGCTGAAACCTTTGAATATAGAAGATAATTAGGCTCCACACCCAACAATCTCCCACTTGGAGACTGATTATAACAACTCCACCGCTGCTTCATTTGCTAGACAATGACTCCACTTTGGACCTGGCTGTTTCTCATCTTCTTTATCATACTTGAAGACCAATTGAAATTGAAGAGATTCTCAGTTTCTCCCTGGTTACAACTTTTGTTAACATATCTGCAGGATTTTGGCTAGTGTGTATCTTTTCTAGCTTCAACTGTCCATCTTCCAACGCTGACCATATGAAATGGTACTTGAGCTGTATATCCTTAGTCTTGGAATGAAATGTAGAGTTCTTTGCAAGATGTATGTCACTCTAGTTATCACTGTATAACCCGCCCAACTCTTGCTTCTTACCCAATTCATCCAGAAACCTTTGTAACCAAATCATTTCTTTACTAGCCTTTGTAGCAGCAACATACTCTGCTTCTATTGTTGAGAGTGCAACAACACTTTGTAGTTTTGAAACCTAATTAACATCTATTCCACCTACAGTAAATACATATCATGTAGTGCTCCTCCTATTATCTCTATCACCTGCCATATCTGCATCAACATATCCCTGTAGAGCAATGCTTGAACCACCAAAGCATAATGCTTGATTTGTGGTACCTCTCAAATGCCTGAGAATCCACTTCACTACCATCTAATGTTCTTTTCCTAGATTTTTCATGTACCTGCTTACAACTCCCACTGTATGTGCAATATCAGGCCTTTTGCAAATCATTCCATACATTAAGCTTCCAACTTCTGATGCATATGGAACTTTAGAAATATAAGCCATTTCTTCCTGAGTCTTTGGGACACGCCTCCTTACTTAATTTGAAATGGCTGGCCAAAGGTATACTAACTGGTTTTGCATTCTACATATTAAACCTTTTCAACACCTTTTCTATGTACTCACTTTGAGACAATGTTAATTTGTGATTCTTCTTGTCTCTAGTTATTCTTATACCAAGGATTTATTTTGCAACACCCAAATCCTTCATTGCAAATGAGTTTGCTAATTTCCTTTTGAGCACATTTATTTCCTACATGTTAGAACCTGCAACAAGCATATCATCTACATATAATAACAATATAATATAGCTGCCATCATTTTTCCCTTTGAGATAAACACAATGATTAGAGTGACATCTAGTATAACTTTGTTCAGACATAAACTTGTCAAATTTTAGATACCACTGCCTTGGAGCCTGTGTTAAGCCATACAAGCTCTTCTTCAACCTGCAAACTAATTTCTCCTTCCATTTTACCTCATATCCTTGTGGCTGCTGCATATATATCTCTTCCTCTAAATCCCCATGGAGAAAGGTTGTCTTTACATCTAACTGCTCAAGATGAAAATCTTCAACTTCTACTAGACTTAAAATAGTTCTGATTGAAGTAATTTTAATGACAGGAGAAAATATTTCATCAAAATCAATACCTTTCTTCTGTGCAAACCCCTTCACTACGAGTTTAGCTTTGTACCTCTGTTTTCCTCCATCTTCTTCCTTCAGCCTGTAAACCCATTTATCCTGCAATGCTATTTTACTTGCAGGCAACCTGATTAAGTCCCATGTCTAGTTATGTGCTAAGGAGTCCATCTCTTCTTTCATGGCTTGCTCCCACTTCTTCCTAGTTTCTACCTACACTGCTTCTTCATAACATTCTGGTTCACGAGAATCAATCAACAATACGTAATATAATGAAGGAGAGTATCGTTTAGGGGGTTTACTTATCCTGATAGATCTTCTAACACCACTTTTAGGTGTTTAAAGTGCTTGTTGCTGTTGTGGTTGTTGTTCTGGCTGTTGATCATTATGATTTTCAGGCACCATCACTTTTTCTATGATATTGTCAAGCACTGTGTATTCTATGTTTTCTTTTTCTTGTTTCTTTTCCTGCAACTGGTTCTTATACAAGACCTTTTCATTGAATATTACATCTATGCTCTTAATGATTTTGTGATTTTCATAATCATATAAGCGATAACCAAAATCATTAACACCATATCCAATAAAGGTACATTTCTTTGATTTTTC
>APFE030742761.1:565-14376 GCA_000404065.3 Pinus taeda | reverse complement strand
ATTTTCTTTATTAATGTGGACAAAGGCTTCACAACCAAAAGTCTTTAAAAATGAGTAGTTTACCTTTTTACCTGTCCATGCCTCCTCTGGAATACCACCATCCAAGGAACTGGAAGGCCCTATGTTTATTAGATAAACAACAATATCTACAGCATCTGCCCAAAATTGTAAAGGCAATCCTGCATGAAATCTCATGCACCTTGCACACTCCATGATTTTCCTGTTCATCCTTTCTAATACACCATTTTCTTTTAGTGTTCCTAGAACTATATTCTTTCTATGAATTCCATTCTTTGAATAGTACCTAGAAAACTCTTTGTTGCAATATTCACCTCCATTATCTAATCTGAGACACTTCAACCTTTTCCCCGTCTCATTTTCAACCAAAGCGTTCCATTTCTTGAAAGTATTAAAAACATCAAATTTATTTCAAATACAATAAATTCAATTTTTTCTGGTTGCATCATCAATAAAAGTAACATAATAATGAGAGCCACCAAGAGATGATACCTGAGGAGGTCCCCATACATCTGTATGCACAAGCTCTAATTTTTTATCTTCTTTTCTTTCCCAACTCTAAGGAATCTGCTCTCTTCTGTTTTCCATAAACATAATTCTCACAAAAGTTCAAATCAACATTCTTCGAACCCGGAAACAGATTCCTTGAGTGAAGAATCTTCATCCCCTTCTCACTCATGTGTCCGAGTCTATGATGCCATAATGCTACATCTGTTGCTTTGGAAGTTAAAGCATTAACAGAGTTAGAAATACCATTGCATAAATAAAATGTACTGAGCTTTTTCTCCTTTTGCTATTACCGGGGCTCCTTTGGTGACCTCCAAGCTTTATCTGTGAAAGTTGTCACACAACCTTCACCACCTAATTGCACTGTTGAAATCAGATTTTTCTTCAGATGTAGAACATGCCTTACCTCCTTTAGTAGCCATTGGTTTCCATTCTATTGTTTTACAAGAACCTTACCCATTCCAACAATTTTATAGGTTTTATCATCACCCAAACAGACTTGTCCAAAATCTCCTTGAACATAGTCATGAAAATATTTCTTCTCAGGTGTGGCATGGAATGAGGCCCCTGAATCTACCACCCAAGAATCAATAATATTTTTGAAAGAAAGAATCAAAGCATCTTGTAACACCTCACCTGTCACATTTCCAAGATCTACAGTTTTTCTTTAGGTGTCCTTTCTTTCCGCATTTCCAGCACACTATCCTCGATTTGGACTTGGATCTACCTTTCCTTGTTTTACTGCGATATCCTGAGCTCTTTCCTCTTTCAATTTTTCTTCCCCTAGACTCTGCACTCAAAGCATTACCTGATGTCTCACCGAAGCTTTTCCATCGCATTTCCTCGCTAAGGATAGCACTGACAACATCATCAAACTTTAAAGTACTAGATCCAAAAACAGAGTTACTAATGGCCATTACTAAACCATTCCAACTTTCTGGCAATGAGCACAAGAATAACAAAGGCCTAACTTCATCATCAAAGTTTACCCCTACATAACTTAACTGACTTGTAACTGTATTAAAATCATTTAAATTATCAGTGACAGATCCACCCTCTAACATCTTCATATTAAATAAACACTTCAAATGAAATATCTTATTTGATGCCGAGGGTTTTTCATATAGTTTGGCTAATACCGACATTAAACCTTGTTTTGTTGTTTCTTTTGAAATATTAAATGCTACCGATGCCACTAGGGATAGCCGTATTGTTCCAAGTGCCTTTCTGTCGAGAATATCCCATTCTGTGTCTGTCATACTTGTTGTCTTCTTTGTCTTTTCGCTCAATGGTAGGTACAGATCTATTTGGTATAGATAATCTTCCATCTGCATCTTCCACAGCTGGTAGTTTTGGCTGTTGAATTTTTCGACCCTAAACCTACCATCTTCCACCATTTCTCCCACTCGAACTAGGAACCCTTCTCTCCTGTGAGTTTATCAGCCAAATAGACCTTTGGCTTTGATATAAGTTGTTAGAAAATTATATATTACGGAGCAATGGAACACATAAAATATTTGCAGAAATATAAACACAGAAAATGCATAAAACAAGAGAGACACAGATATACGTGGTTCACCCAGTTTGGGCTACGTCCATGGAGAAATAGTCAGTCCTTCTTTTATTATATTATCCAGCAAACTGAAGAGATACAACCTACAACAGATTCGCTGTAACACCCTCTTCGCTTTCAATCTCCTCTCTCTTCCTCACTTAGAATACAGATCTACATAGACATAATACAATTCCTTCATATATAGTGAGGGGTTGCCTTCTAGGGCAAAAAACCCTAAATTAAACATAACTTCTACCGTCAGATCATCCACCTAATGAACAACCCAAATTGACTAGAAATTACTAGATTTTTACAAGGCAATTTTACATTTATTTTTAGCTTTGGGGGTGTTGCCCCCGAACCCTTGTTGAGGGACTTCTAGCCCTTGGACCCCCAGCTGGGGAGGATTTACCCCCACAGGGAGGGGTGTATAGTCTTCCTGGGGTATACATTCGGCTGAAACCTTTGAATACAGAAGATAATCAGGCTCCACACCCAACATCCCCGCCATAAGAATCGAAAACAAATTTGTTGTATTATGTTGATTATGCCTTTTGGGATCTAGACAAGAGCCATCCAATATAATGGGATGGCCTCTAGAATAGATTTTATAAGAGTTAGTCTTCCCACTCTGGAAAGCCATCTCTGCTGCCATATATTTATTCGCCCTTTGATTTTTGCAATAATTCATGTACAGTCTGTAATGCGATAATCATTTGGCTTGAGCCTGAATCCAAGGTATTTGAGTATTGTCTCCATTTCTTACCTGACAAAATGAAAATGATGTAATTCATGTCTTTGCACATTTTGTAAATAGGACACCAGCATGATGGTCGACTTGTTGTAGTTGAGCTCCATACATGTAGCTTTACAAAACATGGATAGAATATTCTTGAAGCAAGTGGTATCATGGATAGAACCATCTAAAAAAATAGTTACATCATCTACAAGCAATAAATGAGAAAGGTATGAAACATCTGACATATTTACACCATCTAAAGACCCTTTAGCATGGGCTTTTGATATAAGTCTACTTAGACCCTCCATGATCAGGAGGAATAAGAGAGGTGATAAAGGACACCCCTGTCGCAGACCACATTCATCATGGAAAAACTTAGATGCAACCCCATTAATGAGTATGCTATATGATGTAGATGTGAAGCAACACATGATCCATTTAATGAATGAGAAAGGAAATCCAATATGGGTAAGAATGAGCTAGAGGTATGTCTAACTAGCTCCGTCAAATGCTTTAGATAGGTCAATCTTTAGTATGATACTCTTAGAATTCTTGAGCTTAATCGAGTGGATCCCTTCTTGTGTTGTCCCAATGGCTTCATGAATCTGTTGATGATTTAGGAATGCAAATTGTTCCTTGGAAATCATCTTGGATAAAATAGGCTTGATACAATTTGCAATAATTTTTTATATAATTTTGTATATGAAATTGCATAAGGATATAGGATGATAATCATCAAAGGATTAAGGGTTGTTAGCCTTGGGTATGAGAGCAATAAAAGTTGAATTTAACTCCTCATTCATCTTCCCCGAAAGTCTGCAATCCTCAATAGCCATTAGTAGGTCAGCACCAATATGTTCAAAGAAGGTAAGGTAAAATTCCATAGGCCAACCATCAAGTCTTGTGCTTTTATCTCTTTTAAAGCACTTCAGCAAAGCTTCGATTCCCCCCAAATTCACTGGCTCATTTAGTGTCTCTATATCCTCTGCCTCAACAAATATAGCTATTGTACCAGCAATATGGAGTACCTCAGCAATGGTACCATCTTTAGGTGCCCTGTACATTTGGGAGAAATCTCTGATACCCATATCAATGAGCTGATTGAAGGTATTGGCTTCCCTTCTAGTATGGTCTCTTAGATTCCAATTTGTATTAATTATTTTCCACCCCCTAGCACATTGTTGAAATAACTTTGAATTTTCATCCCCAACCTTTAGCCAAGACGTTCTTCTCTTCAATCTCCATGTCTCCTCTTACTATCTCAGAAGGAAAATATTTTCATTTTCCAAGCTTATCAAGTGTTCCTTACTGTCACAGGATGTATAGCTAGCAATACCCTTGCCCTCTAACTCCGATATGTCAAATTCAATTTTCTGAATGGTAGCCTCATCCCTTTTATTTTTTACTTTAGCCCTTCTTATGGTTTTAAGTTTGATACGGGCTAAATTGATGGCAATCACCACAGCTAGAGTGGATTTGTTTTCTAGTCCACAGTGAGTCCAAGATTCCATGATTAATTTATGAAATTTTTCTTCAACAAGCCATGTCGAGTTAAATTTGAAAGGGGAATTTGGCTTGTAATTGGAATTCATAATTTCCAAATAGATCGAGGAGTAGTCAGATATACCCCCCGATCCCACCCATTGTCTAATTATGTCTAGCTTCTCCAGCATAGGCGCTTTGATAATGAATCAATCCAATCTTCTGGCCAGAGCATCCTCTCTTGTTCTCCTCTTCCTCCAAGTTGACATTATCTTGGTTAAGTCAATGTTCATGAGGTTATTATAGTCCAACAGGTGTTCAAAGTATGTTGTCAAGGGGCCAGTCTATGCTTTATTACCTCAAGTTTCAACATGACCCAAGGAGAAATTTAGGTCTCCTCCTATGATTATATTGTCATCATGCATGAATGATGTAGTCATCATCTTGTCCCAAAAGCCCTCCCTATTATGACTAGGTCCATAAATATTTATTAGTCTAAGAGGTACATTAACTTAAGGGGTTGTGAAGTCAGCCCCCAAAAATCCTTCTCCACCCCAAATATCGTCAATCTTGATAGAATTATTATTGAAACCCAATGCAAATCCTCGAGATCTCCCTCTCACGTCCAAAATATGCAAAATATAGCCTGATATTATGTTCGACAAAATATTGTTGATGGAACCCCCATCTCCCAAAGTCTCTTGTAGCAATAATACATCGATACTAACTGAGCATATTAGTCTTATGAGAACCAATTTCTTGTTCGGCCTAGCCAAACCCCTACAATTGAAAGATAGGCACTTGATGGGATAACTTGATTAGGGTTTCCTTTTGCTCTAAGAACTCGGTCAATAGGAATATGGATACAATCACCACCTCAATTCCTACTTTGAAGATGGCTTTAGATATATTGGATTTTCTACTCGTGGGAAATTTTTGAGCTCTTGTGTGGGGAGTGTCCTGTCCAAACCCAAAAGTGAGGGGTCGGGGATGGGTCTAAGATCTAAGGTTGTACCTATGCGAGATATTGGAAGAAGAGTCCTCCATAATAGGTAGAACTGAGAGAGATTCTAAGGAAATGGTTGTTGTAGTAACCATATCTGTAAGGGTAGCTGATGCAACTGGACAATTAATTGAACTCAATTTACATGCATTTAAACCCAATCTCGAAGAAGCTAATGATAACAATGCAATGCTCGAATTCATAAAAATATGAGAAGAGGGGAGAGAGGAATTAATAGTACCCGGTAGTAAATCAGGATCCCTTGAACATGAGAAAGTGACTTGAGCATCAGGAGTCTGGGTGTCCGCATGATGAAATGCCTCCACATCCACCCTCCACCTCCTCTGGGGTTCCTCAAATATGTTCTGTGCATGGGTCAATTCAACATCCGATATATTCTTGGTACCTGTAGTAAAAAAAAAAATTCGGGGGCTCAGTATGCACCTTGGTAATTAGCGGAAATTCCTTATGCAGGTCCCCTACCTCATGACACCACCTGCACTGAAATCGGATACCCTCATAATCAAGGATATGACATCTAATAATATCCCCAATTCGAAGCCAATAACTCTCCACCATCCCCTCTCTAGTATCCAGGTGTACCAGAATCCTGGCAATGGCTAAACAACGTGATTCTATGTAGGTTCTATCATGGTCGAGATATATGCCAAGGTCATCCCCTATGCACTTGAAGATTTCCTCCAACTAGAATTGTAACGATAGCTCTGGGAGTCTAACCCATATCAGACCCACCCCCAATTTCTTATTTAGTGGCGACCAACTCTTGAGTAGCACTAGGGTCATCTCTATATGCCAATATTTTGCCATGATCCAATTTGCTTGGTTTGGTTGTGGGAAGATGAGTGTAAACCAACCTCTTGTCATGGTAATAAATGCTAGCATCTAGTCCAATAAGTGTTCCAAAATTTCCACAGTCCAACCCTTCAATCATGTAAGGGTATAGTTTCGGACACGAACCCTTCCAACAAGCACAATACTCTCAATAAATGTAGCTTGGGCCATGCTGATACCTTCTTCGAATACCAACAGATGCCCCCTCTTATGCACCTTGGTGCATTTTGTTTTATTCTCCCCCCCTGTCCTCTATGCTTGGTCTATTGGGTGTTATTCGTCCTTTGTCGACTAATACTCATCCAAATCTGATGCTCTAGTGTCCTCAATACTAGGTTCCTAATGAGTGATGCCATCGAAACATCTTGAAGTGCGAGCCACAGGAGTAGGTCGCGAGCCTTGGGGGTCTGCTCCTAATGAGCTTGATACATTATTCCCAGTATTTACGAAACCATATGTATCAGTCCCATGAAAGGTTGTGCCTCCAACCACCACATAAGATGCCCCATGTACATTTTTGGCCAGACCCTATAGTTCGAGTTCCCAGTACTGTAACTCCCATGGTGCTGGGATATTCAGGATCGGGTGAGCCTAGTCCTCTTATAGTTGAAGAAAGTCTGCATTTATCATCGAGCCACCAGGGCATTTAGGGAAACCTCCACATCATCCATCTCCAAGGTAAATGCATTGACATGGACTTCGGATTCATGGTGTATCGCTAGTGAAACCCCATTTTGGTGATGATGTGGCTCCTCCACCCAAATTTGGGAAGCTTGAATAGAATCAGAAGAATAATCCACAAGTTCCTCATGCATACAAATTGACGTTCACATGCACTCCGTTATACTATCCCTATGTGCTTCTATGCATTGCACCCTCCGATAGACGCTGGCCCAGCTGATCAAAATATTCACCTCCACCGTTCAATCCCCTTATTTGTTGACCCAAAAAACCTGCATGACCATAAGCTGCCAAACTGATGTGAATAAATATAAACTTGGTGTATTGACCCTTGTCTTCCAACAGTCGTGACCATCCCCTTACCCTGTTACCGTTCCCGGTTACAGGTGAAAGCCCATCTTCTGACCAAAAAAAACCCTAGCCTGGTTTAGACCACCATCAATATTATAATTTTCATATTAATATATATATTATATATATATATAATATATATATTATATATATATATCTAAATATAATTATTTAAAATTTCTTATTAATAATCATATTAAAGTTTTCGTTATTGAATTTATAATTACTATAGTTTTTAATAACATTTTTTCCTTATATTAATAATATTTAAATTTTTATTTAAAAATTCTTATTAATAATGATATTAAAGGTTTATGTTATTGAAATTATAATACTATAGTTTTGAATATAAGGTTTAATATGATGTTTATAATATTGGAATTTTCAATATTATATTTAATATTAAAAATTATAATATTGGGTTTATATTATTAAATTTATAATGTTAAAGTTTATAATATTTAGTTTAATATTGGTATAATATTTGAGTTTAATATTGGATTTTGATAATGGGCTTAATATTAGGGTTTTTATTATAGGAGTTTTAAATATTGAGTTTATAGTATTGGGTTAATATTGAGTTTATACCCCAGATGCGGGTGCTTAAAACTGCAATCAAGGTGAGGGGATGGGCGATCAGTGAAGGCCACCTGCCCATCATGCGCAGAAGCGCTGTGTCCACATGGAGGAAGGGACATTCTCAGCGGCGCGGGTTATGGAATGAAGGAACGCAGTGGAGGAGCATTAATGCTCCGTTCACCTCCACATGCATAATAGGGCTCGGCTCCTCGGCTCCCATGAACGCCACAGTAATGGCGGGAGCGCCTCGAGGAAAATGTGGGTGCAATATTTATGACTACAACATGGGATTCACACTACCAATTCAAGCTTTGTTTGGGTTTCTTCTGCTGCCTCTGGCGCTGCTGGGGATGAGCTCTAGCTCGCGGCCTCTGGTCATTCCCCCAATTATGGTCGCTCCTAGCATTTTTTCGGATGTTTCGTCCATTCCCCCGCCTGTCTGGTTGGTCTATTCCCTCGCCTGTCTAGTTGGTATATTCCCCCGCTCATCTGGTTGGTCTATTTCCCCGCCGTTTGGTCTATCCTGCCCGTCTAGTTTGTCTATTCCCCCATCGGTGTTTGGTATATTCTATGTTCGGTCTTTTCTCTCACCTGCAGTCATGCCCCGGCCTCGACAGCGAATACTCAGCCGTCACGGCACCTCCCGAGGTGGGTCCTCGCGCCCTCCAGTCAACAAGGAGGCTTCCCATCATTGCCATTTCCATTGCCCTCACGCTGAAGGTGCAAGCCTTCTTTGGCCCAGTCAATTTCTGAATGCCAGCTCTCCTGGGTCCTCTTCCTCGCCCTCCTTTGGCTTAGCAATATTTACTTTTGACAGCTCTTTGAACCGTCCCCGGATCAGCGCCCATGTTTCAGTGCTTTTCGTCGAGGAGGCCCAAGAACAGGACGAATCGAGCGCCCAACGTGAGACATTGCCAATTGCAGATTCCACGAAAGTCATGGAGACGCCCTCTGTAGATCCCATGAAGGTAACTGAAAAGCCAATTGCTGGCCCGACGAATGTCAGGGAGACGCTGTTCAGCCAGGATGAGGACGTCAAGATGGAACCTGTCCTGACTGCTAAGGAGGAGGTCCAAGCACAGGACTTGGAGGAATACGGGTGGTGCAGGATAGTGGAGGAGGCTCCTGAAGATTAATCTACGGCTTCTTCTCAGGTTTTGTGGCCCGATAATGAAGGCTTTTGTCAATTCTGTTGTTTTATGCTATGTATTTGTGTCACAGCTGCTGAGTCACAATGTCAATGTTGTAGAGCATTTGTCTATGTTCAGGTTCTGGGACTTTTTCTATATGGTCGGATATAGGTCTGTGTCAAAATGTTTTTTGGGCTCCCTTGCGCGGGAATGGGTTTTTGACCCCTCTGGCCCCCCTGCGTGGGAAAGCCTAAGGGTTGGTTGATCTTCAATGCAAATTCTGCTGTTCCACGCTGCCATTATCTCCAGGAAGTTGGTTCTTTTTGTCAGTAATGTTGTAATTGTTCTCTGTTAATGCAAATAATAGAATAGTTTTATCGAGAAAAAATTATATATATATTGAGTTTATAATATTCAGTTTAATATTAAGGTTTATAATATTGGGTTTAATATTTTGGTTTTATATTGGGTTCAATATTCATGTTTTAATATTTGAGTATTAAATATTAAGTTTATGGTTTTCAGGTTAATATTGAACTTATTATATTAGGTAATATTTGGGTTTATAATATTAGGTTTATACTTTTGGGTATAATATTAAGGTTTATAATATTGGGTTTATATTATTAGGGTTCATAATATTAGGGTTTTTAATATTGCATTTGATAATGGTGTTTGAATTATTGAGTTTTATATATTTTGGGTTTGAAATTAGGGTTTGTAATGTTAGGTTTATAATGTTAAGATTTATAATATTTGGTTCAAGATTAGATTTAATATTAGGGTATTTATCATAGAGGTTTTAATATTTGTGTTTATAATATTGAGATTTAATTTTGGGCTTAATATTAGGGTTTATAATATTGAGTTTATATTATTAGGGTTCATAATATTAGGGTTTTAAGTATTGGGTTCAATATTGAGGTTTGCATTATTGGGTTTAATATTGGGGGTTGCATTATTGTGTTTAATATTATGTTTTATAATATTAAGGTTTATAATATTTGTTTTAATATTGTGAGGTTGGAATGATACTAAAATATATCCAACATCACATTGTGACAAACATAGTCGCAATGTGACAATCAATTTGATAATCATCATCACAATGGTACAATATATTGCAATTAATTCAATGTCGCATTTGATGTTTCAAAATTGGGCTTTAACAATAAGGTTTTTAATATTACACTTTATAATATCTCGTTAAATATTTGGGTTTATAATATCAAGTTTAACATTTGGGTTTAAAATTGTGTTCGTAATATTGAGTTTATAATATTAGGGTTCATAATATTGTGTTTAATAATAGACTTAAATATTGAGTTGATAGTATTAGGGTTTAATGTTAGGCTTATAATATCAGGTTTGATATTGGGTTTACAATATTGAGTTTTTAATACTAGGTTTAATATTAAGATTAATACTAGTTTTAGACTATTGGGTTTAATACAAGGGTATAATATTGCGATGTTGGAATGGTATTGAAATCTATCTAACATCGTAATGTCACAAACATTGTGGCATTATGACAATCTATCTAACAATCATTTTCACAATGTTACATTACATTGCAATAATTTTAAGGTTTTAAACATATAATTCAATTGAGAAGATTGGAAGTTAATACAAACACAACCATAGAAATATGAAAAGCATTCATATTTGGATTTTAACATAATCATATGAAGTGGATACAATCTATAATTGAAAGGTTAAAAATAAAGTGAGAACTTTATTTGAAAAAATATTTGTCTTTACATCATAAAATTCAATTTTCAAAATCAAGTTGAACTATTTAATTACATGCAAAATATTAAACAACCTATTCCAAAATGCAACTAGATTGATGACAAATCTATTGAAATTATTGAAAAATACAATGAATAACCTATTGAAATCTATTGCAATTATCAAAAGTTATAACAAAAAATGGTAAAAAGCATTCATATCATTTAAAACTACGAAAAACAATTAAAATATACGGAAGATATATATCTTACAATGAAATAGGTATATCATTGCTATTTTTTTCTCCTGAGTGTAAACCCTACATAAATCCTATATAAACCCTCTATTAAAAACCTTATATAATAAAAATCCAATATTAAAAACCTAAATATTATACACCTCAATTTCAAACCCCAAACATTAAAATCCTAATTTATAAACCAATTATTATAAATCCTAATATTAAACTTTAATATGAAATTGTATTTACTATAAACCATATTAAACACAAATATTTAAACCCTAATATTGAACTAAATATTATAAATCCAATATTATAAACCCTAATATCTATTACAATATAATAAATAACGATATGGTTTATTCATAGTAAAAATATTCATATAATTTGAAAACTATTAAAATCTACAGAAGATATATATGTTACAATGAAATAGAGTTCAATCATTACTTCTCTTTCCTCGTAAGTGTAAACCCTATATAGATTCTATATAAGCCCTATATTAAAAACCTTATAAACTCTTATATTAAATCCAATGTTACAAACTCAATATTTTAAACTGTAATATTATTGTAATTTAATAAATAACCATAAAATTAATTTTATAATAAAATATCGTTTTTATATTATATATATATTTATATATATTATATATATATATATAATATATATAACAATTATATTAATAATATATTAATTATTATTCATTCATAATTAATTGTGAGAGGTATAAATAAGTATTATTAATAATACAAAATGCTAAATACTATTATTATATTATAGGTTATTACATTTTAATTTGAAATATAACTATTAATTGTAATATTATAAATTTATAATACATAACCATAAATATTACAATAATATGGTTTTATTATTTATATAATTATTAATAATAAGAATAGTTAGCTTTTAATTTAATAATAATAAATTATTAATTGTGGTTGATACACATTTTTTGGTGTATATTACCCACATTGATAAATATAATTGTGTTAGATTTTAAAAATAAAAAACATTTTATAATGGAGTGTATAAAGATTTTTTATTATTATAAAGAGTGTAGGGCTTATATATAGTAAAAGCTTACAATTAGTTAGATGGAAACAAAAGTTGTTTAAGTTCAATAAATATATAAAATACTTTTCATTCTCGAAATAATCAATTTTACAAAATATTATGAAAGTAATTATTTTCGTAATTTTTTTCAATTAAAGAAAATAATTAAAGGAACTTAACATCTATAATTAATATGGATTTATCATGTGGAATAATAAATCTCTTTTTATATAGATAGATATAAATAATTGCATGTATTTCTCTTAGGAGGGAGGAATTGTCTTTGATTAAGTTTTCTCTCTTTTATCTATTTATTTAAGGTGGACATATATTTTATTTATGGTTAGTGTTGAATTTTTTTTCTAATTAATTTTGTTTTGAATGCAATATGTTAACTCTATCTTAATCATTTAAACAAATTACACATACCTTTCATTCTTGGCATATAAAACACCTATCTATGGAATATGAGCATGGTCACGCATGCACACACACTCTCTATAAATATGATATAACAATATTTTACTTAAAGTGGACATTGAAATTTATTATTTATGGTTGATATAGAAAATTTTTTGCATTAATATTTTTTTAAATACCACTTTCCAACTCTATGTTCAACACAAAAAGAATTACATATTTCCACATTCGCTAAAAATTCCTTTCAACACAATAAGTTTTTTCTTGAGACATTATAAAAAAATCAGAGATAATGAATATCTTTATATATTTTTCTAAGAAAAAAATACATTCTGTTTCAAAGTAAAAAAGAAAATACACACTCATGACTTAATGAACATCAAATATATCACCCTTAGTTCTTCACTTGAGAAAATAAAAAATGTTGTAAAAAATACATAAAACCTTGACCATACATCTTGAGTTATTGGTGGAAGAAGCCTTCAAAAAACAACAACAACAACAACAAAGCATGACATCATACAAGAGTTAGAAAACTTAAAAATATAAACAAAAGCTAAGACTTATATGTTTATGAGGTTGCTCTTATAACAATCAACTAGTTGATCATCCTCAATTGTAGGATTTCTTAGGGAGGAACAAAGCTCCTTTAGATATGGAATTCACTTGTGTATTAATCTCACATAAAACATGTGTGTAAGAGACGTCTTGAAAAAGGTCCGACATGGTTCTTAGCTACTATCTGAGTTGAATAAGACTTGATTTACAAACCTATACCCTATTTTTCATCAGATTATCATTCTAAGTTGCTAAACATGCTTGGAGCTATGAGATATTATTGTCAACATCAACTACATGTTTAAGCAATGCAAAGAGTGCACAAAATTAATCTTTATTATTTGAACCAATCCCTAAATTGAATTTTTTGAGAAAGTAGTCTCTAATCGAAGTATAAAGAATAAAACCCACTTTGCAAATAGGTACATCTCCTTAACATGCTCCATGGAAAAAAAAACCCACTACTTTTCATTATTAATCCATGTCATAAGGTAGGAGGGATTATAGTAATTGATTTGTCTTTAAATATGAGCCCGTGTATAAAATTCAAATGATTAAACCTAAAGTTTTATTCTACATGTTTTAGTTCACTTTTTTCTCAACCTATTAAATATTGATAGGATTTTCTATTAGCGAATCACTAATCAATAAATTGAGTTGGTTTCTTCTTAGTGGTAGGTTTGAATGAAGTAAGAAGAGCCAAAACCTATAGGGAGACCTTTATTGGAGGAGGATATTTGTCTTTAAATAGCCATGAGTTGTAGGATATCCAAATAACCCACATTACAAGGATGGGGAGACACTTGTATTTCTGGAGATTGTTTGAAACAGGAAAAACATATAGCATTCCTCAAGAATGTGTTTGTTATGAAACCAGCTCAAGAAAAGATAGAAAAGATAGATCA
>APFE030742760.1:86206-106929 GCA_000404065.3 Pinus taeda | reverse complement strand
GAACAGTGGCACAAGAAACAGAAGGTGGATAGGCAACATTATGAGCCTTACATTAAGGCCAGTTTCTTGAGGCAGCTCACAAGAGTCTTTCCATTCAGATATTTGAAAGATGAATATGCTCCACTCATGAAATTGATCATGAAATACTTCCGCTGTGAGGGGAGGTTCTCTTGTCTATATGCCTATCACATCAGGTTGCTCATGCACTTTACCAGGGTATGGGTGATGAACCTCCCATTTTTCATTTGCAGGAACATAGAGAGGATGAACACCTTCATGCAACATAAGACCCCTCTGCAGCAACTTAACAGTGTTTATCACTTTACTCTTATCCAGATTTTCGTGGATCATCAGTTGGGATTGCAGGGCATTACTTGGGATGACTTCATCTCCCGTGACCTCTTCAGCACTTCACAGGTATTATCGGAGGTTAAGCATGAGATAGGTGGTCCTACTCATCAGTATGAGCACCATGAGACCACTACTATCCCAATATTCATCACATATCAGAGAGGCAGTAGGCATTTGTTTGCAGCAACAAAGCGAGTGTTATCTCCACCCGAGGTGGAAGGGGCCTCGCTTCTGACATCGGCAACATAGATATAGGACAAGGGCAAGAGGCCCATGCATGACGAGGGGCCATCAGGTGAGCAAGAGGCCGAATTTATCCTCATTCATGATGATGATGCAGATGAGGAGAGTGCAAAACTTAGGAGGACCATCCAGGAGTGGAAAACGAAGATCCAAGACTTGTCACTCAATTTGGAGAGGGCCAAATGGATTATCAGGTATTTGAGTAGAGGAACAAACAGCTTGAGGACCATCATGAGATCATGGAGCTGCAAAGCATCCGGGAGAATCACTAAGCTGCTCAGCATAGAAAGATTGAGCTCACTCCCTTGGAGCAAGAGATTAACAATGACCGAGAGTCTTGGCTCGAGCGCATCAACATCCACCTTGAGAGACTGCTAGAGTAGGCTAACAGAGACAAAACCATACTGACGTGGATGGTTTATCATTACAGGGCACGAAACATGAGTTCAAAGGCTCAGATAAGGAGTTTGAAGACAAAATTTGCAAAGCGACAAAGAGGCACAAGATGCAAAAAGAGCAAGATCAGCTTCGAATCTTGGCTGAAGCCTCTATGGTCCAGCATAGTACCTCATAGAGAACCTCCAGCCCAAATTTCAAGAAATTTGGGGCAATTTTGGTCACATGGAAAATTTTTGGTCACCACACACGTTTTTTCTCCTATGCGTCGCGCCAATGGCGTGACGCTTAGGATTGGGAGCTCCAAATTGCAAATGGTTTGCATTTTTGGATTCATCATGCAAAATCATGACTACTAGTGCATGGACAAGAAATT
Organism: Pinus taeda; assembly: GCA_000404065.3. Lineage (NCBI taxonomy): Eukaryota > Viridiplantae > Streptophyta > Pinopsida > Pinales > Pinaceae > Pinus > Pinus taeda. The sequence continues at coordinate 105,563 of APFE030742760.1, read as the reverse complement.
TGGGCATGATTTGAGTCTCCAGGAGGTCAAAACCACTCAAAAAATGACCTCTCTGCCCCTATTTTGACACACAAGAAGTAGTCTTGGGAGAATGAAGATTTGGAGGGTCAAATGAGCACCAAATCCAGAAATTCCACTTGAGTTGGAAAGTAGACAGGCCAGGATTTCCAACAAGCACACTTGGGCACAATTTCGACTCTTATAGGTACCTCAAAACGGCCTCCAAAGTGGCGCGGCGCATATAGATTTGTGCGCGACGCATATAGACAAAAAGGCCAAATCACTTCCGCTTTGCGACATTTTGATTTGCGACTTTCTCCAAGTGGGCCCGCTCATCTACACTTCACTTTTTTTGGCACCTAAGGCAAAATTTAAAGTATTTTAACTAGAGGATGGCTTCTATCCAAGTGGAAAAGGAAGGCGAGCAGTCACCCAAGCCATTTGTCATTTTTGTAACGCTGCACCTGTAACTAATGCTTGGCTTTCCACTTCCACTTTGTAATGATTCAAAAAACTCCCCAACTCTTGGTCGTTCTATTTCCTCATGGCATAGTCTATTTATTGTATGCAAACCATTTGCAAAAGGTTGGTTGATTGTAATTTCTGGGAGACTGTGGGAGAGAAGCTTAGTTCTTCATTGTATATTTTGACAAAGGATTAATGAAAGGCAGCGGCTCTGTTTCATGAGATTCATGTAGTTGTGAGTGTAGCAAATGCGCCTCTTTATGTTTCATATGTATTTCGTTATGTTTCACAATTCATTTCATCTTCATTTCCAGTGAAATTTTCTAAGTAAGATAAGGTAGAATTCATATTTATTGCTCTGCCTGTGGGAAAGTTTCACACATGTGTTCTCCTTCCGTTGAAAAGGATTCATGTGTTTATGCCATTTTCACCCTCCTAAACAATCTTTCCGTTCCGCATTACTTCACATTTAATTGCTAGACTTTCTGCCTGTCTTGCCTCACGAAGTAATCTGTGCCTTTGTGTTAAATTCTCTGCTCATTGCTGTTCGTTGGTCCCATACATCCTAGAAATCCAGTCATTCATAAAATTTTGTTTCTTGTATCCATATTTGTTTACTAGCCTAAAATCAATATTCACTGTAAGTCATCTCAGATAATATCTTTTTGTTTATTCACTGAGCGTGACACGGAGAGAGCTCTCTCCTGTTCTGGTAGGGCTAGCTACCAGACTGAGCGTGGTTTGTGGTTACCCTGAATTTTTCCTTCGTTCAACCTAAGGCAGATTTAGGTGCTAACACGCTCTACAGAAATATCATATTTTGAAATCCCTAGTCTCATGTACATTAAAAACAATATTATCCTACGATTGTCTGGAAATTCTGAACCAATATTGTTCTAAAAGACCAATGGAAGTTGTTGTCATCTATCAATATTTCCCCTCTGTAGAAATAACAAATATTTTGTAATCTCATGAAAATAAAAAGTGGGATAATCCTCGGACTTACTTACCATTCAAGTTCCAAAAAGTCAACAACAGAAAATCTTTTTTAAAACAAAACAGGTTTCTTTTGGCATAGTTTAAATTACTTTCATGCTTTTTAAAAGTAGCTTTCTTGTGTGACACCTTTTATAACTCAATCACAAAGTGTTGTATGGTATTTTATACAACCTTCTATGCAAGATGATCCATGCCTAACAATATATGACTCTAGTCATTATATAAAAAAATAAAATAGATAGACATGAATATGTTTTCTCATTTGTAATTAACACACCAATATAGAAAATGTGTTCTACCAGTTATGGTCGTTATCAATTAAAGATAGTCCATCTAAAACAGAGGCAATGTTCTGCATTAAAATTATGCATGGATGATCATGTATCATCATGATATAACAACATATTATATAAGACAATGCTTGAGAACATGTTTCAACTTACTATAATGATATAGTAAGAGCCAATTGCCCAAAGGTCATGGCAAGATGACATATGGTTCTACCATTACCACATAATTTATACATTATGGCTATGTAGAGCTATACTAAGAAAGGACACTCTTGCTAATTTTTTTTGTCATTTCTTTGAAGTAAAAAAATTAACTGATGTAGAACATGTTCAAATAGTTTCTACCTGGATAAATGGAAGTAAAAATATGATTGATGCAGAACTTGTTCAAATAGTTCCTACCTAGATAAATGATAGAAGATGTAGAGCAGGAATCTATCAAAGACTAGATAGATTTTTAATAGTTGAATAGTTGATGGTAGACACAACTACGATCAAATATTGGTGGGTCAAGGAGGTTCATTAGATCATTTACCTATTTTTCTACAAATTGAAATAGAAGGAAGCTCGTTTCCCCTTTTTAAGTTTCATTAGTCATTAACCAACTTTTCACCAAGGAATTACTTTACATACCTTTTCCCACAAAGTCTTGGTGTACTGATATCGATATTTATCTTACACACGGCAGTGCACCAAGATATCTCGATCAAAAGTATATAAGAGAATCGAGGTTGAAATATGCCAAATATAAACTCATCGATGGTATCCCATTCCGAATGAATTATGATGATGTGCTCTAGAGGTGTCTCAAGAAAGAGAAGGTCGATAAATTAATATGACTAAACTCCATGGTTGGATGGGATGGGATCCTAATATTTAAAAAAATATTTTATAGCATAGTCCTTTATAAAGGGAATCTCCAAGGATTGACTTGCCGATTTGAAAAACGATCAATTAGAGATCGATAAACAAACTTTAGAAATATGCACACCAATCCATAGTTTAATCTAATTCTTCAAAACATAAGATCGTTTCAATAAGTACGGGATAATAGAGAGATAATTTAGGGAATTTTTAAAACAATTGAAATGGAGAAACAAGAAGAAACAATAGGTTCATTGTGTAAAATTCAATTCAAAAGAATGATCATTTGCACCTAAATCTTGAAATGGCCTAGAAAATTGGTACCCTAAAACTGAAATGGGAAAAAAGTTAAATTTAGTCACCATTTCTCCAATGAGTGCCATGGAACCCAACAGTTACTATCAAAATGGGATTTGTCCCATCCTGGATAAAAGTTGGATAGTGTCCTTGTACAAAACTAGTTGCAATTCTCCAATGGTAGAAGTTCAGGTGAAGACAATTAGAAACTTTAAAGATAAGATGAAATCCATGCCATGTCAGGTGTAGAATAAAGAGAGTAGTAACAAACATATTTGTAAGAAGAAGCCACCAAGTTCAAATGAATGCATAATGAATCTCACTCTTCTGGAAGAAGAACCACGGAAAATAATCTCTACATTTGGAAGAAGCAAATGTTGTTGATAAAACAATTCAACATTGATGAGAGGTTAGAGCTAAAGAGTATGGTTAGAACTTCAATGTGTGTACTTGGGTTCAGTCAATGGAATGAAAGGGGGAGGATTTTTCAGGCCATAGTGCTAGAGAAGCATAGAGTTACATATGACACCTGAGCTTCACCATGTCTAAAACAAAGAAAATTCTTTAAAACAAAGTGATGATTTTCCTTAGGAAGCATATCCTAGTACACATCACAAACCAACATTTCATAAAGAACCTACTTATTTATGGATTTTGCAGCTTTGAAGACTTGACTTATACAATATCTCTTGTAAAGCAACATTTTCCTTGTTTCATTTGACATCGCATTCACAAGTACTCTTGGATTTGGAAACCACCATTTATTCCCTTCCTTACAATCAAAATGCCATCCAACTTTAGTGGTGTTGATCAAGGAAAGGCTAGAGGAAAATTGTTACTCTTGTTTTAGGTACACCTTTTACAAGCATAAAGAAAGGAAAACTTAATAGATTCAGACATTCTTCATCAAAAGCTAATGGGTTCAAGCATTCTTTAGCAGAAACTATTATTCACAATCTTGTACACCTGAGTTCAGACAGGTTTGCAGCTGCATACAACAAACTTGAAGTTGCAAGTGTGAACTTCCATGTCATTGAAGTTGAAAAGGGCCATACTCGAACAAAGTCTTCTAGTAATGCAAATTATTTCTTAATGTTCATTGATAGAGCTTTGGTTTATGCTGATACTCAAGATTCTCATACTTTCCCCTTGTTTTTTATTTTTAATATATAACTTTGTTTGTCTCTTTGAGAAAGGGTGATATTTTGCATTTCTCAAGGGATCACGCGAATAAACATGTATTTTGTAATGACCATGCACCCGACAAGAAATCCATGGATCTATCCTATGACAGAAATATCAAGACAAGTAAAACTATTTCTTGTTTGGCAGGTAAAATTATTTCTTTATCTTTTATTAGCTTGAAGAGAAACTATTATCGATGTGTATACTTTTCCTAGAACAAAAGATGTTTTCAAATTTCTCATCTTTGGGTTCACATTTCTATTTTTTTATTTCTTCTTTTCAAGTTTTGTAAATGCATGTTACATTTCATGAAATAACATGATAGAAATACATGTATAATGATACATGATGCCAAACAAGTAATTTTTAGTATTAGTCCCTAGATAATTTTGGAGTTGTGATTAATTTGACTTATCTTGACAATTTTTTCCAATACTGTAATTGTGATGTAAATTTTGAGTACAACAATTGTAACTTGTTTTCAATATTGATTTTTATGCAATAACTATCATATTCTTATTCTAGATATTATCTAGCACCATGGAAGAAGTTCTAAAGTTGTGTCCAAGGAAAGTACCTTCAACATTCTCATTTGTGTCCTCATAGGGTGATCAAAAGCCTTTTTCGAGATCTTTATATTGTTATTTGTCATGGTAATAAATGTTGATTGAATGATCTTGGACATTGTAAATATATAATTTTGAAACATTATAATCTCGTGGAAAGATTGCAATGATTTTACAAGACACTTCAAGCTACTAGTTCATTTTATACTGCCTTATGATGTTTTCTTTGCAACATCTGGTGCAAATGCTAGTTAGTTTTATTTTTATTTTAATTAATAAAAAATATTAAGTAGGTGGTAGAAACTTAACTTTTTTAGGATATTTTTATTAGCATACACAAACCAAAGTCTAACATTTATATGTAAAGTAATTATGTATTTTTTTCTTTTCAATTAAACTAATTAATAAAAAAAATATGATATATGAATAAGTGTCGTATGAAGTGAGTTATGGATTTTTTGGCATGTGGTATTGATAAGCTATGATAGGACCATAATATTGTAACAAAGCCTATTATAGATTAAGAATCTCTATGATTAAGAATATTGTTCCATGTCTCTTTTAAATATTTATATGTTTAACTTATATATTATTATTATTATTATTATTTTAATTATTAACAATATAGTTAGCTTTTATCAATTTTCTTTCTAATTTTATCAATACGAGATATATAATGAAGTAATATATTTCATGTTGATTATGGATTGAGGCCTATCAAAGTTTTCCAATATTTTAATTTACATTGTTGCACTAATTTATTTTCTAAACAAAAATTTAGAACATAAAGAAACATATAAAAGAAAAGTAACATTGAAACCCCTTAATAATGTTTGCATGCATTGAAATCAACACTAAAATATTGATGAATAAGGAAGGATACGTGGGGGATTCATCCCAACCAATTTATCTTACATTAAAATGTAGATATTAACTATTGGATTGTTGTTTCTTTTTGTACTAATTTCTATCATGTTTCTAATCCCTTTGCATGTAAAATACATTACTTGCATGAATTATTTTAACTTTTTGTGTTGGTAGGAATAAAATACTTATATGTTCCGTAATGTCAGCTTTAAATACTATGAAAAACACATTAGTAAATGTGGTTGACATATGCCAATCAACATCATTTTCATACGTCAATTGGCATATAAAAGGTGCAAAATGCCATTGATCAAGATATATCAACCAAATTTACTAATATCCTTGTTCTAGTTAACTATTGACATGTGTGGGGTGGATTTGTTGAACACATTTGGCCATGGTTGAAGAGGTTTAATGAGGTTGGAAATGGTTGAAGACAGTTGTTGAGTTTGATCATGGTTTATGAGGTTAACTAAGCTTGATAATGGTTGAACAAGGTTGACCATGTGATCAGTCCAGCCCACCTTATGACACCTCACATAGTTATCAATACGGGAATAAAGCGAAAATTAATGATGATCAGTAGATTTGGTGTAAGGTTGATTCACCGACGGTTGATTGTAATGATGTAGATTCGGTCCTTGGAACTCGCACTTGTGATTGATACTTTCGGCTTCAGTTCTTGGACAAGTGTCCTCTCTTAGGATTCTCGAACCTACCTTAGTATGGATGATCAAACCCTAACTTGAGACATTTTTCGTGAACATTCTCTCAGTTTTGTGAGCTCTGCGTTCTTGGTAGATTGTGGCGGTTTCTGTGTGAGGTTTTGTTGTTTTGTGCTCTGGTTCGGGGTTTTAGCCTGAAAATCTCTTGCCTTCATCCAGTATGAGCTCTGTTAACACTGTAGGTTCAATCTCTACTTGATCTGCACTTATTCTGGTAGTTTTCCATGTGTTTGTAGTTTGTTGTTAACGTCTCTGTGTCCTTTTTAGCATACAGTGTTAATGCCTATGGTTTTCATGGTCGTTGCATTCTTCTTTTGGTTGGAACTGTTCCAGCTAGCAATATTTTGGTTTCTAGTCATCCTTTCTCAGTCCGAGCAAAATGTGGTTGCAACTTTCTTCGGCTCCTTCAACATTTACAAGGTAAGCTCTTCTGGTTCCATGTTGTTAGTGTTTACTCCTTTTCCCTCAATTGGCTAATGTCTTAGCTCCTTGTGAGCAGGGTAACCTTATGGAACTGCTATGGCCATAGCTCGCCTCTGTCAGGTAAGTTCTGAAGATGGTTTTCTTATTCTATAAACCCTCTCTTTTCTTTGTTGTCCGGTTCTCACATATTTTGTTGAATGGTTGTTGTTGCATGTATGACAACTCGAAGGGTTTCGCTACCTGGCGGTTGGTAGCTCCAACTAGACATGGGTAGTGTTGTTCACTGTTCTTTTGTTGTCTATGTTTAATGCCTTAGGTTGAGTTCATTAAAATCCCTGTTTCAATAGTTGGTTGACCCGTCGACTATATGCAGTCTCAATAGTAGGTTTACACAGTCATTTTTTTTTTGTTCTATTTCGTGGCTGTAGATAGGTCGAGGGTTTCTAAACCCACACAGTATCTTGTTCCAAATTTGTCATAAACTCTGGTATGGACTGTATAATTGTCGAACAGGGTGTTTTTGAACAATATATATGAATGAACATAAATTTTGTTTTTCCTCTGGGACTTATTTTATAAATGAAACTGTGAATATTTGTTCTTCGGGCATACCTAGTAATGCTTGCACCTTGTTACTTGTTTGGTATTTGGCTTGTTCCAACTCTTCAACGTTCACATGTATGTTGTTTTGGGAACTGTATGATTTTCTTTGGCACCACATCCTTCAATTAATTTCGCAACCTGTTTGGTTTCGTTTGCTTGTTGGGACCAATGTAATTCGAATCACTTGTATGACCACATGCCCATAGGATAGAATAAAGATAGACTTATATTGTAAATGGAAATCAATGTAATGTCATGAAAAATAATTTAAATAGCTATAGGATGCTAGAGAGGAATATTTGTGTGCACAGAAAATATATTTCTTTATTTTCTTCTCAAAAATTCGAACCCCTCCATTGTGTTTTGTTCCTCTTTTAAAATGATTGTCAGGAACTATTTTTGTTTTCTTCAACCGCTATTGGTTACATTTGATTAGTTACATCCGTTTAGTTATAGAACTATTACTGTCTTACAACATTATTACGAAAGTAAAACTAGTTGCTTAAAACATTTATCCTAATTAATTCTAATTTCTGACCTTCCTATTTACTGTTCGTTTATTAAATTAGACAACATAATCAAATAAAAGTAAAAGAAAAACAACCACATTATCCACTCAGCAAATTACTCCTCTGTCCTCTTCAGAGACCAAACATCCCTTCATTTTGTTTTGACTTGTCAGCTAGATGCTCCTGCATCAGACTCCCGGGGTAAGAAAAAGTCATGGTTTTGTTCCATGAGCTCCTCCACAGAATAACCAGCCTTCTGTATCGGCACCGCGTCGAGCCACGAACTATCCTCAATTGGATGGTTCTTCCACTTGACAAGGTATCATAGATACTCTTTCCTACAAGTCTTCTTGGCTACCTATGTGTTGAGAATCTTCTCAATCTCATGGGGCTGAACCGAACGTATGTGCCTCATCCAAGAACTGTCTCCAACTTGGGTATCCCATTCTGGCCGTACCACATTGTTTTCCTCTGAGTTGGCAGTATATGGGAATAGGTCTGCCACATTGAAAATAGGTGATATGCCTATATCAGGTGGTAGTTGTATTTCATAAGCGTTGGCTGAGAACTTACACAAAATTTTACAGGGACCAATCCTTTTGAATTTTAGCTTGTTATATCTGCCCTTCGGAAACTGTTCTTTGCGTAAGTGTGCAAGGACTTAATCGCTTATGTTAAATTGGACTTCTCACCACTTTAAATCAGCTTGATGTTGATGTTTCTGCATGCTATCCTGCAACTTTAGTTTCACATGTTCATATAGTTCACTCATCAGTTCAGTGAAATCTTCCTCGTTAGCACTTCTCCGCTCCAACTTTCCCAAATCCCGCAGTTCATGTATTCCCTAAGGATGCATGCCGTATAAGATTTGAAATGGACTATGTCCTGTGCTACAGTTTGGCGATCGTTATAAGCAAATTTTGCCTGAGCGAGTGCACGATCCCATAACTGTGAATTTTCCCCCGTCAAGCTTCGTAACAAATTTCCCATACTCCTGTTCACCACATCCGTTTACCCATTTGTCTGCGGATGATATGCAGAACTGAAGTTCAACTGTGTGTCCGAATTCTTCCACAGGGTGCTCCAAAAGTGTCCCGTGAGTTTTACGTCCCTGTTAGGAAAAATAGGTCTGGGTAGGCCGTCTAATCTAATAATCTCCGTGAAAAACAGGTGAGCTACGTGAGTGGCATCATTAGTTTTTCGACAAGGGATGAAATGCACCATTTTTGAAAACCTCTCTACCACCACCATCACTGAATCATATCCTCGCTATGTTCTAGGTAGTCCTAAGACAAAGTCAATGTTGACTGAGTCGCATGGTCTACTTGGAACAGGTAGTGGTGTGTAAAGTCCAGTGTTTTGACTATGTCCCTTCACTAGTTGATAGACTTTACACCTATTCACATATCGTTGTACATCCCTGTGCATTCTCGGCCAATAATAGAAGTGTCCAAGCTACTCCAAAGTTTTTTCTATGCCGAAATGACCAGCTAGACCCCCACTATGCTTTTCCCGTATAATATTTTCCCTCATCGAAAAATTTGGGATACATAACTGTCCCCCTCTAAACAATAGTCCCTCCTATAAGTTGTAGTCCAACCATGGACTTGTGTTCCTCAGCACGGGATTTTGACAGCCTTCAAAGGCCTCTTTGAAGTCTGTGTCAGTTTGGTACAAATCCTTCAAGTGATCGAATCCCAACACCTGTATTGTCCTTTCCTATAAGAGCAAGGCTCTTCTGCTCAATGCGTCCGCCACCTTATTGGCTTGCCCGCTAATGTGTTTCAGCACAAAGTTGAAACTCTGCAGATATTCCACCCATTTGGCATGCTTATGGTTCCATTTATGTTGTTGCATTACATATTGTAGTGTTGAATTATCTGAAAATAACACAAACTCATTTCCCAATAGGTAGTGTCTCCAATGCTTTAAAGCTTGGACGATGGCATAAAATTCCTTATCATATGAGGAATATTTCTGCCTGCTCTCGTTCAATTTCTCACTAAAAAATGCAACAGGTTTATCTTCCTAACTGAGCACATTGCCAATGGTTGTCCCACTTGCATCGAATCGAACCTGGAAAAGCTTATTAAAATCCGGTAGCCTTAGAATCGGCCTCTCTGTAATCTTCCGCTTCAGGAGCTTAAAGTTGTTCTCTATTGCCTTGGTCTAACAAAAAGGTTGATTGGCCTTTTTGATGGTGTCCAACATAGGCGCGCAAATTTCTCTAAAATTTCTTATGAACTTGCAATAAAAACTTGCCAACCCATGAAAGCTACGTACCTTAAATAAGCTCTTTGGTGACAGCCAATTAACGATTGTTGTGATCTTTTCTGGATCCATCTTCAATTCATTTTCTGCAATTACAAAGCCCAAGTAAACTAGTTCTTTCTATAGGAAAGTACATTTCTTCAAGTTTATCAGTAGTTTATTCTAGTGTAATTTCTCTAGCACTCTTTGAACATGTAGAAGGTGCTCTTCTTTCATTTTGCTAAAAATCAAAATGTCATCAAGATATACTATCACAAACCTACTGATGAACTCTTTCAACATTTCATTCATTAATCTCATAAAAGTACTAGGAGCATTACTCAAATCAAATAGCATGACCAGCCACTCGTACAACCCTTCATTTGTCTTGAAGGCTATCTTCCACTCGTCTCCTTCTCTGATCCTGATCTGATGATAGCCACTCTTCAGATCAATCTTCGTGAAATAAGCCGCCCCACTTAGACAATCCATCATATCGTCCATCCTTGGTAAGGGAAACCTATATCGAATCATGATTTTATTGATAGCCCACGAGTTCGTACACATCCGCCATTCTCCTCCCTTCTTAGGCACGAGAACTGTTGGTACCACCCAAGGGCTCAAGCTTTCTCTGATCAGCCCTTTGTCTAGCAACTCTTACACCTGTTTCCTAATCTCTTCATTATCTTTCGGGCTCATCCAATATGCTGCTTTATTTGGTAGGCTTTCTCGAGGTATGAAATCGATATGATGAATGATGCTCCTCTTGGGAGGAAACTTGTCCAGTAAATCATCAACTACAATGTCCTTGAATTCCTGTAACATCTCCTGAATCTCTGTAGGCAATTCAGACATTTCCATGTACAACAGCACAGTCTTAGTCCTCCTTACGACAACATAGTTCACTTTGTTCTCCTCAATATGTTTAATAAACTATTTTCCACGTACTAACTACAGTTTTTTCCCACTTGCTTCTATTGTATCCTCTTCTTTGATGGGTACAAGCATATTCTTGACTCCATCTTTAACAAAATTGTAGCAATTCATCTTCCCATCGTGTACCACCTTCCGATTATACTGCCATGGTCACCCCAGCAGTATGTGACACACGTCCATTGGCATGATATCGCATACAACCTTGTCCTTGTATCTGCCAATGTGAAATTCAACCTCACATTGTTCATCAACCAATAGCTGGTGGCCTTTCTGCAGGCACGACACCTTGTAAGGTGTGGGGTGCTTAAGTCGCCTCAATCCCAGCTTCTCCACCATCTTCGTGGCAACCAAATTATCTGTACTCCCACTGCTATGATCAATTTACAGCACTTTCCGTGTGATTTGCAAACTGTTCGGAACAGTGGCTTCCCTTGGGTCTGCTTGGTAGTTTCCTTCGCTAGCTTCAACAGTACTTTGTTTAGGACCAAGGCCTCCCCCGTTTCTGCCACATTTTCTGCTTCCTGGGGCGGTGCCTCAGCTTCCTCAGGTTGTGCAACAAATGTTCCCCTCTGGCCAGCTTTCTCTACTTCTGGGCATTCGAAGGATCTGTGCCCCCACTTATGGCACCTGTAGCACTGGAAATTAGCTCCTCTTCCTTGGCTATTCCCTCTTCCTTGCTGATATGGCCAACTTCCTCTCATGCTATCTCCTTTCTTTGCTGTTCCTGAATCCCTGGAGCTGCTACCTTCTTCGTTGTTACTAGCAGTTCTCCCTCTGCCATAGGATTGTCCAAGTCCTCTGCCATTTCCCCGTCCTCTCCTATTATTCTATTTTCTATTAATCTTTTCTTCAACCTTTACAACACTCTGATAGGCTTCCTTTATGTTATGTGGGGAAAGAATACTAATTTCATCCATTATTTCCAGCCTCAAACCGTCTACGTATCTTGTTGTCTTCTCTGGAGTATCATCAGTATAACCAGCCCTCAAGTTCACACGGTAGAATTCTTCAGTATATTCTTTTACTATCATGCCTTTCTGTCTTAATTTATGTACCTGTTGGTAAAGTGCAACCTCATAATCCTTAGGCAAAAATCTGCCTTTCGGCTTTGCCACCATCCTTGGCCACTACCTTATCGGTAGCTTATTCATTCTCCTTCTATTTTCTTGGACACTATCCCACCACAAGGTGGCATGCCCCTTCAATTTGGTTGTAGTGAACCTGACTCTTCTGTCCTCACTGATCTCTTCGTTCTCAAAATACTTATCCAACTCACTTATCTAGTCCAGTAGGACTTCGGCAGATAGACTACCATCATAGTTATGAATTTCCGGTTTGGGCTTGCTGTTGGCTAGCAGCACTGACCTCAACAATTTTATCTCTTGGGTTTCTTCATCTGAACCATCTGTAGTAGCTATTACCTCCTCCTTGCTGGCATCTCCAAGTTCTGGGTCTCTTCTCCTTCCTGACTCCACTACCTCTAAGCGAGCAGTAAGGATCCTTATTTCTTCCCTCAGACCCTCGTCTGCTGCTCTGTGCACACCTCTTCCACGTCCTGGTCTTCTAACCTCCATATCCTAATTCTTTCAAATTCCTGCTCTGATACCACTTGATGAGTCCAGCCCACCTTATGACACCTCACACAGTTATCAATGTGGGAATAAAGTGAAAATTAATGATGATCAGCAGATTTGGTGTAAGGTTGATTCACCGGCAATTGATTGTAATGATGTGGATTCAGTCCTTGGAAATCGCACTTGCGATTGGTAATTTCGGCTTCAGTTGTTCGACAAGTGTCCTCTCTTAGGATTCTCGAGCCTACCTTATTGGAAGAATCACCGCACCTCTATAGAATCCGTAATTTCTACCCTAGGGATCCTATTTACTGGCTTGTAATGTTTACCAACACCTACGGGTTTTGGTGTAACGACAAACCTCCACATGGTATCAGAGCTTGGACCTAGATTCGATTCCCCCAAGCTGCGTTTAAGGGGGGGTGTTGTAAGAATCACCGCACCTCTATAGAATCTGTAATTTCCACCCTGGGGATCCTAGTTAATGGCTTGTAAGTTTACCAACGCTTGCAGGTTTTGGTGTAACGGCAAACCTCCAAAGATCAAACCCTAGCCTGAATCATTTTTCATGAACATTCTTTTAGTTTTGTGAGCTCTGCGTTCTTGGTAGACTGTGGAAGTTTTTGTGCAAGGTTTTGATGTTTCGTGCTCTGGTTTAGAGTTATAACCTGAAAAACTCTTTCCTTCATTCAGTATGAGCTCTGCAACACTGTAGGTTCAATCTCTACTTGATCTACACATATTCTGGTAGTTTGTCGTGTGTTTGTGGTTCGCTATTAACGTCTTTGTGTCCTTTTTAGCATACGGTATCAATGCCTGTGGTTTTCATGGTCATTACGTTCTTCTTCTGGTTGGAACTATTCCAGGTAACAATCTTCTGGTTTCTAGTCGTCCTTTATCGGTTCGAGCAGAATGCGGTTGCAACTTTCTTCGACTTCTTCAACATTTACAAGGTAAGCTCTTCTGGTTCCATGTTGTCAGTGTTTACTCCTTTTCCCTCAGTCGGTTAATGTCTTAGCTCCTTGTGAGTAGGGTAACCTATGGAACTGCTATGGCCACAACTCGCCTCTATCAGGTATGTTTTGAAGTCGATTTTGTTATTCTGTAAATCCTCACTTTTCTTTATTGTCTGGTTCTCACATATTTTGTTGAATGGTTGTTGTTGCAGGTATGACAACTCAAAGGGTTTCAATACCTGGTGGTTCATAGCTCCAACTAGACACGGGTAGTTTCATTCTCTGTTCTTTTATTCTCTACGTCTAACGCCTTAGGTTCGGTTCATTAAAATCTGTGTTTCAATAGTTGGTTGAGTCGTCGACTATATGCAATCTCGGCTGTAGGTTTACACAGTCGTTTTTTTTGTTCTATTTGGTGGCTGTAGATAGGCCGAGGGTTTCTAAACCCAAACTGTATCTTGTTCCAAATTTGTCATAAATTCTAGTATGGACTGTATAATTGTCGAACATAGTGTTTTTGAACAATATACATGAATGAACAGATTTTTTTTTTTTCCTCTCGGACTTATTTTATAAATGAAACTATGAATGTTTGTTCTTCGAGCATACTTGGTAATGCTTGAACCTTGTTACTTTTTTGGTATTTGGCTTGTTTCGGCTCTTCAACGTTCACATGTATGTTGTTTCGAGAACTGTATGATTTGCTTTGGCACCATGTCCTTGAGTTATTTTCGCAACCTGTTTGGTTTCGTTCGCTTGCTGGGACCAATGTAATTCGAGTCACTTGTATCACCACACGGTTGTAGGATAGACTAAAGACAAACTTATATTGTAAATGGAAATCAATGTAATGTCATGAAAAATAATTTAAACAGCTATAGGACACTGGAGAGGAATATCTGTGTGCATAGAAAATATAATTCTTTATTTTCTTCTCAAAAAGTTGAACCCCTCCATTGTGTTTTGTTCCTCTTTTAAAATTATTTTCAGGAACTGTTTCGGTTTTTTTCAACCACTGTTGGTTATATTTGATTAGTTATATTTGTTTAGTTATAGAACTATTATTGTCTTACAGCATTATTACGAAAGTAAACTAGTTTCTTAAAACATTTATCCTAATTAATTATAATTCTTGACCTTCCTATTTACTGTTCGTTTATTAAATTAGACAACATAATCAAATAAAAGTAAAATAAGAACAACCACATTATCCAATCAGCAAATTACTCCTCTGTTCTCTTCAGAGACCAAACAATCCTTCCTTTTGTCTTGACCTGTTAGCTAGATGCTCCTACATCACCATGGTTAACCATTAATGTAATAATGTATTAATATTACATCAATATAAAAAAGTTACATTAAAGTTGACTATTGCTACATTGTTACATTAATATTACATTAATGTTGACCATGGTTGACCACTATCAACCATAGTTGATCATTGTGAATCATGGTTGATCATTTTCAACCATTTATATTAATGTTAGCGTTACATCAATGCTACAAAAATTGTTGCATTAATGGTTGAAGTGGGTTGATGGGGTTAGCCATGGTTGAAGAGGGTCAACCCTTGTTGGTTAAGGCATACCATAGTTGACCTCAATTGACTATGATATACAATGATTATCATGGTTTACGAAGGATTAGGATGAAAGATTATGGTTGACCATGGTTCACCATAGTTACAGTAATATTACATTAATGTTAACCATGGTTGATGTTACATAATATTAGTGATAATGTTACATCAATGTTAAAAAAAATGGTTACATTAATGGTTGAAGTGGGTTGATAGGATTGACCATGATTGAAGAAGGTCGACAATTGTTGGTCAAGATAGACAGTTGACCTCAGTCACATTTTTTTCTTTTCTTCTTAATATTCACGAATATCTTGGGAGAATAAGTAATTTCACTAATTCTAACAAGATGTAAGGGGAGCTTGAAATTTTCTCGCTCTCAAATTACATCAAACATATTGAGTTACATATTATTTTCATTCAAAGGAATTTTTAGGCTTGTTTCTTGAAGTGCACTATTGCTATATAAAGCTAAATACATTTTCATTATGTCTCTTAATGAAGAAAAGTTTTCCAAGCTCCAATATATAAGAGGAGTTTAGGAAGTTATTAAGGGTGACTCAAGCTGTAATGCCTACTTCCTCCTTTTATTGTATCATTTTTGTAAATCCTTAAATCATATGTTAATTTGTTCTTTAGGGATTTTGACACTTGTAACTTAGTTAAATGTAATATAGTTTTTTTTAATGTAAAATGTGCTTATTTAGTGTGTATTGTTATTATCTAAGCTTACATTCATAATCATGTTATAGAAATGATTTGATCTAAGTGATAGCCTTCTCCTTAACACTAATGGCCATATCAATTTGTGGCCTAACATTTCATTGGCCCGTGAAGAAGATAATTTTCTAATGATTAATTGTGAGAAAACTTCGTGCAAATTATTCCTTTTGCATCAATACATGCTCCAATGACTATGTTGGTTATTTTTATCATTAAATATTTTAACCATATGATGCAATAATGTATCAATGTTTGATATATTTGTATGAGTGATGGTTCTTAATGTTTTAAACCTATATAAATATAGGTTAGGTAAATTTGACTTAATAAAAGTGTCAATATTGTTATATATATATATAAACTATTTCAATATTTTAAACTTATGTTGTTTTGTTAAGTGTACATGGTAGAATGTAATATGAATCTTCATAATTTTTCATAATGGTAGTGTATATATCTTGTGTAATTCTATAAAGGAAGTTGAGTATATAATTTTCATTACATTATCAATCTTACAAATATAAAAAAATGGCTTTGAGTAGAAACAATATCGCATGATTAGAAGTCATGACCTTCATAGGAAATAATTACAAAGTATAGGAATTTAAAATGAGTACAATATTATATTCTCAATATATTTGATATTTTGTATTTCATGGGTATATAGAATCAGTTGATTAGGTAGTCTTGCAAGCCTCAACGAATTGTCAAAAGGACCAATTTAAGAAAAACATGTTGAATGATGCAAAAACATTATATCTCGTCCGTAATGGCTTAGATGATAATATATTTCTCAAGGAATCAATAGTGAAATTATTGAAGGAAACTTTGGATGGATTAAAGAACAATTTTTAGGGAAATAAAAAGTAAAATACAGTGAAGTAGTAGACACTAATCATGAATTTTGAGAATTTTAAGGTGATGGAATTACAGTTACTATAATAGTTCATGATTCAGTTTATAAACATTGTAAATCATTTATCAATGAATGTTGAAAAACATATATATTAGAAAGTCATAAAGAAGGTTCTTAGAACCTTTCCTATGAAGTAGGATGTAGGATTTGTAACCATTAAAGAGTCTAAGGACTTTACACAACTCTTAGTAGATGAGATGTTCTGATCTTTGTTATTGCATGCATCTAGAATAAATAGTAATGATTATTCATCTTTTAAAAATGCATTTAAATCTTATATTTGTATATCAAGAGGTAGAGAAATATTAATATAAAGTGGAAAGAGCAAGAGTAACATGAATAATGACCAAAGAGATAGGAAGGAGAATTCAGAGCAAGAAAACAGACAATATCAAAACCTTCATAGCTTATGGACCAATAGTAGAATAAGGTCACAACTAAATTAGAGATATGACAAATCCAATGCTATGTGTTTTTAGTATAATAAGCTAGGTCATCATGGAAACTAATACATCTAGAATAAGGATAACCTTATCAAACAATATGCAAACTATTCTAACATCTCTAATAACTATGAAGGCATTTTATTCCTTTCTTCAAATGCCACTCAATAGAAGTTTAATGATATTTAGATTATAGATAGTGGGTTTACCCATCATATGATAGGAAATAGAATCCTAATTGCAAACCTAGATTATTCAATAAGGACTAAAGATGAATTAGGGATAGATAATATTGAAAATTTTATGATAAAGGAATTGTCAACATCCTAACCAAACAAGGCCAAGAAAGGCACATACTAGATGTGTACTATGTGCCAAGTTTGAAACATAGTCTCATTAGTGTTGGCCAACTTACCCAAAAGAGTGCAAAATGTAAGTTATAAGGGTTTTTTTTTTTGTTTTTTTTTGTTTTTATGTATCATAAAGATCCTAGTAAGATGTTTATTTCTATGTTGAAGATAAAAAATAATAGAATGTATATCGTTGTCGCGAATTATGGTAGAAAAAATACCTCATTGTGCAAAATGCACCATATATGAATTTTTTTATGCCATTTAAAATTTGTTCGTCTACATTTTGTGTAACACCCCTATGACTTTGATTTTTATATAGTTATTATTTTTAGACATTAAACTATTATTTGATTTAATGGCGATGGAGTCCATGATGGACTTATGTCATGATGTAATTATATTATTAGTATTGAGTTAATAAATAAATTGTTTGGAATTATTCACGAAAGAACACTAGAGTGCATAAAACTTCTTGTTAGCTTAGAAAATGTTGTGGTGGTCAAGTGCACATCATCAACCTTCCCCTAAAAGTCTCCTAAAAAAAACTTGGGAGAAAAATAAAATAAATTAAATTAACATAATGGGAGAGAAAAATTATGTTAATTACTTAGTCGGAGAGAAATACTAAATGGGGTGGAATAAAGCATGACAGGAGAGAACAACATGTTTTAAAGAAAAAGAAAATTATATTTTTCAAAGAAAAACTAAAACAAAAAGGTCTAGGCAAAAAGGTTGGCAGATCTTAAAGTAAGACGCTGCGAAAATCTACTATGAAGAAAACCCATAAAATAAACCACCCTAAAAAATCATGTTGAGAGGGATTTAAAGGTAAGAAAGTCTTAGCTCAAGGAAACTTATGAATCCAATTCATGTTTGAGTAAAACATCCTTGCTCTAGAATAGTTTCCAAGAATTCAATGACATTTGGAAGAAATTTATGCTCATATTTCAATGATAACATTCAACGTGATTAAACTTACTCCAAATAGAATACATATTAGCAAGGATGTTTTTATAGAATCAACTATCTAATTTACTAAGATTCCATGCATGTGCAAGCTTCCTTGTAAATGGATGTGTTGAGATATATGATTACGGTGATCAACATTATTGGGATCTTATCGAGGTTAATTACTTATCAAACAATGTCTAAACTTGGGAATGGAGTAAACGATACATGCATAGTTAAGAGATTTATTATGCATATAAACACAAAATGCCTTGTCCGGAGTATTACTCTACGTGAGTACAATAACAGAAATGTTTGGTATGGTGTACATAGGACTGTGTTAGTTGGTTATTGAACCAAAATTAATTAGTTTCATATAAGTACCGTAGAAGGTTCTGCCTTTTAATAATTTTTTGGGATTCACATTATTGAATTAAAATTTAATAATAGAGAAAAAACATCATTTAACAAACTAGGTTATATTCATAGAAATAGTCATAAGTAGAAGAATCATGGAATAGAAACTGTTTCGATGAAGTAATAAAAACACTCATTCCATTTAAGAGAAATTTTTCGGTGTAAATCACAAGATAAATCATTTGTCGACGCATTTTGAACCAACTAGTGTAGTTCATCGCCAGGACAAGTTGAAGAAACAGATCCAACTTAGCATGTTAAATAGTCTGAGGAGAGCCTTCAATGGCTATCTTGACCAACGGCTAATTTTGACTTTAGGGCCAGAGTCAAAATTAGTTAAATTAGGTGAATATATAAAAATGTAAAATAATTTAAATGGTGTTAAAAGTTAGTTAAAAAAGTAATGTTTGATAATTAAAAATTATAAGTTATTATTTAAATGGGAATTAGTTATATAAAGGACCTTTTC
>APFE030742760.1:67979-79037 GCA_000404065.3 Pinus taeda | reverse complement strand
CGATATTAATAATATTAATTATGATATTTAAAAAAATATTACTAATAGTATTAATGATAATAACATTAACAATTTTAATATCATTATTATTCATTGTCACCCATGCTCAATGATGTACTAGCTCTCTTAGCTATAGTCAACCATGGTTAACCTTGGTCAACCATTCTCATCCCTTTCAACCCATGAAACCTATTGCTTTTGCTATCCCTAACGGTCAAACATGGTAAACCAAGATCTATATGGTTGAACATGGTCAACCATTGTAAAAATGGAAAACCATGTTCTATCATAGAAACTTAAGGTCGCCATGCCCAAATATATCAAACCACGTCCAATCATGTTCAACCATGGAAAACCTTGGTCAACCATGGTCAATCATGGTCAATCATGGTCATCTTTGGTCAACCATAGTCACAACTACGGTCACAATCTTATGGTCATCTCTGGTCAATCACAATCATAACCATGGTCAACCATGGTCATCCTTGTTCAACCAAAGAAAACCTAGAACATTCTAAGTTCTACCTTGGTTGAATATGGTCAGTCATGGTCAACTAGTGCCAATCAATGTCAACTATGACCAAGCATGGTCAACCATGGGACAAGCAACATCACAGTGTGACAAGCAACGTTCTTGCATGACAAACATAAATCGAGATGACAATCATTGTCACAATGATACATTACATTGCAATTTATTCAATGTCACATTGTGAGATTGAATAAATTATGGTTTAATATTTTCGTTTATAACATTTAGTTTGGGATTTAGGGTCTACAATGTTGGATTTAGGGTTTATAATATTAAGGTTTATAATCATATGGTTTACAATATTAATCCTAGGGTTTGTAATCTCTTATATTTATAATATAAATTTTATGGTTTAATATTATTAGGGTTTAATCTTATTACATTGAATGGTACAAAAATTTATCCAACATCACAATTTGACAAGCATCATTGCAATGTGACAAGCATTGTGACAATCACAATGACACATTACATTGAAATTTATTCAATGTCACATTGTGACATTAAATAAATTGGGTTTAATATTCAATTCTATAACATTAGTTTTAAGGTTTAGGGCTTATTTTTGTTTATAATATTTGTTTTAGGGTTTATAATCATAGTGTTTATAATATTAATCCTAGGGTTTATAATCCCTTACGTCCATGACCAATCATGTTAAACCATGGGAAAGATAGGTCAATCATGGTCATCTTTGGTCAATCATAGTCATAACCATGGTCATAATCTTGGGGTCATATTTGGTCAACCATAGTCACAACCATTATCAAGCATGATCGAGGTCTTTGTGGCTAAATATGGTAAACCTTGACCAACTATGGTCAACCATGGTCATATTTGATCAACCAAAGCAAACCTAGAACACTCCATTCTCTGCCATGGTTGAATATGCTCAAACATGGTTGGATATGGTTAGTGGTGGTCAATTATCGTCAGTCAATATCAACCATGATCAACCATGTTCAACCATGATCAACAGTGATCAACAATGGGACAAGCAATGTCACAGTGTGACAAGAAACATTGTCATGTGGCAAGAATCATCATAATGTGACAAGCAACATGGATTATGACAATTTCAATTTATTCAATGTCACATTGTGACATTGAATAAATTATTGTTTAATATTTTTGTTTATAATATATAGTTTGGGATTTAGGGTTTATCATATTGGATTTAGGTTTTATAATCTTAAGTTTTATAGTGGTACGGTTAATAATATTAATCATAGGGTTTATATAATATTATATTTATAATATAAATTTTATGGTTTAATATTATTAGGGTTTAATATTGTTATGTTGGAATGGTACAACAATCTATCCAACATGACAATTTAACAAGCATCATCACAATGTGACAAGCATTGTCACAATCATTCTCACAATGACACATTACATTGTAATTTACTCAATGTCACATTCTGACATTAAATAAAAGGGGTTTAATATTGAAGTCTATAATATTAGTTTTAGGGTTTAGGATTTATTTTGGTTTCTAATATTTTCTTTAAGGTTTACATCATATTTTTTATAATGTTAATCCTAGGGTTTATAATCCCTTACGTCCAAGACCAAGCATGTTTAACCATGGGAAAACTAGGTCAATCATGGTCATCTTTGGTCAATCATAGTCTTAACCATGGTCAAAATCTTGTGGTCATATTTGGTCAACCATAGTCACAACCATGGAAAACAATGATCAAGGTCTCCATGGTTGAATATGGTAAACCTTGATCAACTAAAGAAACCTAGAACATTCCATGCTCTACCATGGTTGAATATGCTCAAACATCGTTGGATATGATGATTCATGGTCAATTATTGCCAATCAATGTCAGCCATGATAAATCGTGGTCAACCATGGGACAAGCAATGTTGTAGTGTGACAAGCAACATTGTCATGCGACAAGCATCGTCACAATGTGACAAGCATCACGACAATCATTGTCACAATGACACATTACATTTCAACTTATTCAATGTCACATTGCGAAATTGAATATATTATGGTTTAATATTGTTGTTTATAATATTTAGTTTGGGATTTAGGGTTTATAGTCCCTTATATTTATAATATAAATTTTATGGTTTAATAGTTACATCGGAATGGTAAAAAATCTCTCCAGCATCACATTTTGATAAGTATCATCACAATGTGACAAGCATTGAGACAATTATTGTCACAATGACACATTACATTGCAATTTACTCAATGTCATATTGTGATATTAAATACATTAGGTTTAATATTCAAGTCTATAATATTAGTTTTAGGGTTTAGGATTTATTTTGGTTTATAACATTTGGTTTAGTGTTTATAATCATAGTGTTTATAATATTAATCCTAGGGTTTATAATCCCTTGCATCCATGACCAACCATGGGAAAGTTAGGTCAATCGTTGTCATATTTGGTTAATCATAGTCATAACCATGGTCACAATATTGTGGTCATCTTTCATCAACCATAGCCACAACAATGGTCAACCATTATCAAGGTCTATGTGGTTGAATATGGTAAACCTTGACCAACCATGGTAATCTTTGATTAACCAAAGAAAACCATTCATGTTCTACCATGGTTGAATATTCTCAAACATGGTTGGATATGGTCAATCATGGTCAATTATTATTAATTAATGTCAACCATGTTCAACCATGATTAACTATGGTCAACCATGGGACAAGCAACACTGCAATGTGACAAATAACATGACAATCATTGTCACAATGATACGTTACATTTCAATTTATTCAATGTTGCATTGTGACATCAAATAAATTATGGTTTAATATTGAAGTTTATCATATTGGGTTTAGGGTTTAGGGTTTATTCTAGTTTATTATATTGGATTTAGGGTTTACAATCTTAAGGTTTTTAATTGTAGGGGGGTTAATATTGATCTTAGGGTTTATAATATAAATCTTAGGGTTTAGTATTATTAGGGTTTAATATTGTGACATTGAAATGGTACATAAATCTATCCAATAGTGTAGTTTGACAAGCATTATTGCAATATAACAAGCAGTGTGATAATTACTGTCACAATGATACATTACATTGCAATTTCTTCAATGTCACATTGCGACATTGAATAAATTAAGGTTTACTATTCTTGCTTATAATATTGGGCTTGGGATTTAGGTTTTATAAACATAGCATTTATAATATTAATCATAGAGTTTGTAATCCCTTGGGTTTATAATATAAATCATAGGGTTTAATGTTATTTCTTTGGGTTTATTATCTGTTGGGTTTATAATATTAATCGTTTGTGTTTATTAATCCCTTGAGTTTATAATATTAGTTTTCAATACTAATTCCTTGGGGTTTATAATATTGTGTTTAATATTAGGATTTAATGTTGGGTTTTATAATCTTGGGATTTATAATATTAATGCAAGACTTTATAATATTAATATTAGTGTTTATAATATTTACCCTACAATTTATAATATTTATCGTAGGGTTTGCAATATTAATCATAATATTCTAGTATTAATCTTAGAGTTTATAATGTTAGATTTTATAATATTTGGTTTAATAGTGGGGTTTAATATTGTGACATTAGAATGGTACTGCAATGTATCCAACATCACAATTTGATAAGAATCATCACAATGTGACTAGTAGTGTGATAATCATTGTGACAATGATACAGTACGTTGCAATTTATTCATTGTCACATTGTGACATTGAATAAATTAGGGTTTAATATCCTGGTTTATAATGTTGGCTTTAGGGTTTACTGTTTATTTTGGTTTATAATATTTGGTTTAGGGTTTATAAACATAGGGTTTATCAAATTAATCGTAGGGTTTATAATCAGTTTGGTTTATAATATAAATGTTAGCATTTAATATTATTGACTTGGATTTATTATCAGTTGGGTTTATAATATTAATACTTTGGATTTGTTAATTTCTTGAGTTTATAATATTATTAGTCCCTCACGTTTATTAATCCATTTGGTTTATAATTCCAATAGTTCCTTAGATTTATAATATTAATCCGTAATATGTATAATATATTAGGGTTTATAATTTTAATCTTAGCTTTGATATATTAATCTTAGGGTTATAACATTAATCCTAGGGTTTAATATCAATCCTTTGGGTTTATAATCCCTTTGATTTATATTATTAATCTTATGATTTATATTCATGGTGTTTAATATTAATCCTAGGGTTTATAATATTAATCCTAGTGTTTAGTATGTATAATAATATATTAGGGTTTATAATTTTAGGGTTTATAATATTAATCTTGGGTTTGATATATTAATATTAGGGTTATGACATTAATCCTACGTTTAATATGAATCCCTTAGGCTTATAATACCTTCGATTTATATTATTAATCTTATGATTTATATTCCCACGGTTTAATATTAATCCTAGGGTTTAAAATATTAATCTTAGTGTTTAATATTAATCCCAAAGGTTTATAATATTAATGCCTTACATTTTCAATAGTAATCCCCTCAGTTTATTGATCCCTTAGGTTTATAATATTAATAACCATTTCTATTTGTAATATTAATCCATTGGGTTTATAATGTTTATCCCTTGGGTTTATTAATCTCTTGGGTTTATAATATTAATCACTTTAGTTTATTAATCATTTGGGTTTATAATGTTAATCCCTTGGGCTTATAGTATTTATCTCTTGGGTTTATTAATCCCTTGGGTTTATAATATTAATTCCTTGGATTGATAATATTAATAATACATTGGATTTATTAAACCCTTGGGTTTATAATATTAATCACTTGAGCTTATTATTCTCTTAGGTGCAAAAATCTATCCAACGTCACAGTGTGATAAGAATCTTCCCAATGCAAAAAGAAACGTGACAATCATTGTCACAATTATACATTATACTGCAATTTAATCAATGTTGCATTGTGATATTGAATAAATTAGGGTCTAATATTATGGTTTATAATATTAGGTTTAGGGTTTATAATCTAAAGATTTATAGTCATAGGCTTTATAATATTAATTATAGGGTTTTTAATTCCTTGGTTTTATAATATTAATCCTAGGGTTTATAATACTAATAATCCCTTAGATTTATTAATTCCTTGTGTTTATAATAATAATAATGATAATAATAACAATCTTAGGTTTGATATATTAATCTTAGGGTTTATAATATTAATTCTAGGGTTCAATATTAATCCTAATGTTTATAATTACTTGGATTTATAATATTAATCCCTTAGTCTTATAATACCTTTGGTTTACAATATTAATCTTAGTGTTTATATTCCTATGGTTTAATATTAATCTTAAGGTTTGTAATATTAATAATCCCAATGTTTTATACTATTAATCCCACGGGTTTATTAATCCCTTGGGCTTATTGATCCTTTGGGTTTATAATATTAATATCTTGGGTTTATAAACCATGGTCCAATGCAACATTATGAAAAAAATTGTCTTAATATGAAAATCAACCATGGTGTCTCAATATGAAAATCAACCATGGTCCAATGTCACACTGTGAGAAAGATTGTGTCAAAATGAAAATGAAGCATGGTAAACCATGGTCAACCATGGTCAACCATGTTTATTTGATGGTTTATAATATTTTTCTTAGAGTTTATGTATTTTGGGTTTATAATATTTATCCCTTGGGATTTAGTATTAATCCCTTTTGTTTATTGGTCATTTTGGTTTATAATATCAATCCCTTGGGTTTATTAATCTAAAGGTTCTTATTCCGAGGGTTTATAATATTAATGCTTGGGTGTAATATAAAGTCCATTAGTTTATAATCATGATCAACTGTGGTCCAACATCAAATTGTGACACAGATTTTCTCAATATGAAAATCAACCATGGTCTAACATTGCATTGTGACAAAGATTGTCTACATATGAAAATCAATCACAGTCAACCATGGTGCAACGCCACATTGTGACAGAGATTATCTCAATACGAAAATTAACCGCGATCAACCACGATAATTCTAGGTTTACAATATTTGCCTTACAATTTATATACCTTGGGTTTATAATATTAATCCATTGGGTGTAATATTATTCCCTTTGGTTTATAATCCCTTCAGTTTTTAGTATTAATCTCGTGGGTTTATTATTCCCGTGGATTTATAATATCAATCCCTTGAATTTATTAATCTAAGGGTTCATATTCCTATTGCGTATATTATTGATAAGGTTTTATAATATTAATCCTTGAGTTTAATATAAATCATTTGGTTTACTTAATTAACAATAATTAATAATAATAATAAATTATCTATACTTAATAAAATATATAAAAATATTAATTATTATTAATTCTTTTACTAATTAATCATTATTATTTATTATAATGAATTAAATTTAATTACAATAAATATCTTAATATGAATAATAGTATCAACACTCAGTATTAATAAAATAAATAATTATTATACATAATTATTTAAGAATGATTAATAATAATTTTAATTATAAATTATTTTCAATTTTAAAATTATTATTATTATTATTTATATAATATCATTTTAATATAAAATTTTTTTAATGATTATTATTATTTTATAATTATTTATTATTAATATGAATATTAATATCATATTTATATCATTAACGTTTATTAGTGTTTTTCAATCACATTTACTAATGTGGTTGGATTTATAATATTAATAATTCCTAGGGTTTATTAATCCCTTGGGTTTATAATATTAGTAATCTTTTGGGTTTATCAATTTCTCAGATTTAGAACATCAATCTCTTCGGTTTAACATTGACCACTTGGGTTTGATGATCACTTAGGTTTATAATATTCATGTATAAGTAATATTGATGGATTTGTTGATAGATTACGTTTAATAATATTGCTTAATAATATTGATGTGTAAGTAGATTCACATTGTGGAGGCTCCGAAAAATTTATTAGAATACAAAATTTCTATGGTTTGTCGTTGAATAAGAATACGAACACGAACAATAGCATTAATTTTCCCCAGAAATTTGTTAGACACTAACAATCAGTTGACATAAAATTACCTAGTGAATTGACATTGAAAAAAATAGCAACGATGGAGCAACGATGGCATATGTTGGGGAATATTTTTGCAATCGAATAAACAACTCGTGATCGATATTGATATAAGAAAAGAAATGAGCAGACAAATATATTAAGAATGTCGTCTGTCATTACGTTCGATCTGTATCCATTGCAGTTGTGCTCAGCATTGTGGAAGAAGATTTAATGGAGGCGACTCGAGATGCAAAAGAGAATCAATTCAATTGTTAACCACAAAAACCATCGCTACCACCCATGTTATGTGCACGTGTAAGTGGTAGTGCATCAGCCAAGCTCCTGCCATACATAATCACCATCACCAACATCAAAGGATTTAAAAATAATATACAGAAAGAAGAGGAAGTCAAATATTTGCTTACCAGGATTGTCAGCAATGAATCTGATAGCAGCCCAGCCATTGACTGGAACGTTCACAGTTTTGTGCATAAGAGGTTCCATCAAGTTGAAATTCTCAAGATCTATATGTGGATTATAATTACGAGAACCTACTATGACCATGTAAGATGCATAACCGTGAAGACGGATAAGATGTCTTTCACAAGCAACTATATTCGTTCCATGGAGAATTACTTGAACTCTTGTGTTATAGTTAAGAAGTTTAACTTTTATGCATTTCACCGAGGATTCAAGGCCTTTGCTTAAGTTCTGCGCAGTATAATCAAATTGCACGGAAGAGTTGTCGGGGAATAACACAAAGACCACACAACACAAAACATAATATTAGACACACACAAAGACCACAAAACATAACATAATATTAGATACATACAATAATACGAGCTACAACTCTTCAATTGATCATACAAAATTGATTAGATAATGAACTCGGTGAGGGGTATTTAAACCTTTTTCGACTAGTGACTTGCTTAAAATAAGTTCAAATGCACACACATATTAAATTTGACTTTTCCCAAACTATAACTTAACTCAAACTCACTCGACTTGACTCAATTAACTGACTCTCCTAAATTTAACCTACTCTGGCATGCAAGAGCAATTACAATTTCTAACACTCCCCCTTAATTACGACTGTATGACTCAACATAACTCAAACATGACTTAACATGACTCAAATATGTCTGCTAAGATTACAATAGAAATTAACTAAATCATCACTCAAACACGTCTCCCAATCTATGCATTAGCTATGCTTATAGTGACTCAAAACTTTAACAATTTTGCATTTTCTTTTTATTTTTTTTGAGGTTCTATATGGTCGAAATTGCTTCATTCTTTGTTGTGCATTTTTGATGTAGGATTCATATTTATTTACTTGTTGTTGTTGTAGTGTTTCTTTGGCTTGTCTTAAATTTGATGTGAGTCCGTCTTCTACAACTTCCTCTTCAAGTATTCATTCAACTATGGGTTACTGCCACGAACCTTCATCTTCAAAGTGTCTTCTTCCCTATGTTTCTTGTGCTTCATATTCTTGTGTTTCTTTCTGCCATATTTCTTGATAGTAGAATATTATCTCTTATTGACTCGATTGTTGAAAAATGGTTTCAACGCATTCATCTTTATCTTCATAAACATCCATGTCCTTTCCTGCAACCTGTTCTTTTTTTTCATTTAGCGGGACTGCTACGCTGTTTACATGCATACTCAAAATCAATGTCAAAAATATCTTCTTTGTGCTCTAGGGTGAGAAATTCATTCTCTTCCCCTTCCCTCTCTGTCTTTTTTTCCACTATATTATAAACTTTTGTTGTTGCAAATAGGTTGTCTTCCACTTGGCTTCCAAACACAAGTGGGCTTTTCTCACCAAATAACAACATATCAATAAGAGTTTTTTGTTGTACCATGTGCAACCACTCAGCATTAGTTAATTTTTCTTCATCAAAGTTAACATCAACATAATTTCCCCACTCTATGGTGGGATATCTTAGCACGCATGTTCTCATTGAAAATTCTGACCCATCGATTGTGGTTGGATTTACCAATTCACATCTCACTTTGTTATCATCATCCACATCGATTTCATCACAGTGGGATTCACCATCATCTGCGGCATCCACGTTATAGTGGATTCCTTGAGAATTGATATGCTCTTCCACTATTTCACACATAGAGGCTTCAAATTCTCTCTCTGCAATCTTTTTTGCATCTTCTTCATCCATATGCACGTTTGCATTATGGGTTTCACTTTCATAGCCTTCACGACCATCATCCACTTTTGATTGGGATTCTCCAATCTTTGTTGTCTTCTCAGAGTTTTCTCTCATAATTGTGGCTGACTCAACAAGTTGTGACACATCTTGCTGTTGCATGTCACTTCCCCTTGCACCAAATTCTTCTTCTAAGATATTCCATGCTTCCTTGGAAGATTTAGCATTTGTAGTAAATATAAGAGGTGGTAGCAGATCAAAGCTAGACCAATCAACCTCGATTTCTTCTTTATCTTCTGCTATACTTCCCAGTGCCTTGGCCGCTACTTGAACCTCTCTAAATATGACAAGGATATTTGTCTCTTTTTTTTCTTAATCTTCTTTAGTCACACTTTGGAACCCATGGCTGTGGTGTTTCAGTTGTCTTATAGTTGCTTTCAAGATTGCATGAGGCCATTTTCCATATCACCCTAAAAAAAAATTGATTTTTAATATGTACCCTAGTAAGACACAGTGGTCACCCAAAAAAATATCATGTATAACAAAACGCTAAAATATTTTTATAAACCAATAGAATTTACAAAGACCTAAACTCTCTTTTGAATAAATCTTTTTTCTCTATCTTTATATACCATGCGATTTAAAACTTAAAAAAGACTTAACTCCAAATAAAAACATTTTTTAAATCCTTTTTAATGTCTCTTCCATCTTTAAACCGCCACTTATATCCAAACCTTTATTTTCAAGAGTTTTAAAACTGGGACAACGAGGTCTCTTGCTTTCCAAACCACCTCTTTTAGATTCCACTATGACCGACTACCTACTCTACGTAATACGTAAGCAAATTTTGAGTTCAAGGGTGGTTTCAAGAGTAGTGCTGGAGATGGTCAATGGTACAAGTTACCGATAACTACTCATCTCAATTTAATTTCAGGATATTTCGGAAATGAATAAGCTCCGGCGTATGGAGAGCACTTACTTTTTTTTTTATTACTTTCAACCGTTAATAAAATTTAAGACATTTTAAAAATGGAAAGAAAATAATAATGATGTCAGTCACAGCGCTCCTGGACTTTATTGGTCAACAAACTGATGGTGCTGGTTCACAACAGCTCCTTAAACACTTAGCAGCTGTAGCTTTAGACTGAGATTCTCCGTCGATAGTGGCTGGAGCTTTCTTACAGCTCGATGCTGGCAGCAACTTTGTGCTCTCACGATGACTCTGCACCGTGACTTATTTCTCACGGAATGTGGCGGAGAAACTTTCAATTTTTTATCACTCACATGGTGTGGCTCTAAAGCTCTGGTTGTAGATTTTATATCCTTTTAGATTATAAACTCTTATATCAATTTGTTAG
>APFE030742760.1:2696-66814 GCA_000404065.3 Pinus taeda | reverse complement strand
TTTTTTGTTATCTTTCAACCGTTAATAAAATTTAACATTTCAAATGAAAAAATAATAATGACGTCAGTCACAACGCTCCTTTGACTTGTTAGAAATTAATGGAGAATAGGTTACGTAGTTATGATTTGTTTTTTATTTGACATTCAGTTCCTATTAATTAGGAATCTATTTTTTTGCCTATGTATCTATTTAATTCCTGATGATTAATGAATAAGCTGAAGCGAATGCATTTGCTGGAGGGAGCTCCTAGTGATCTGCACCTGTGAGCTCCCGTGTGTTTGTCCAAACTTCTGTCTTATGCATTTCTTATCATGGTATCAGAGCAATAGGTCAGAGGCCTGTGTGTTGTGGGGTTGCCTCTTTTGTGAAGAGATCGTAACAACCCTTCAAGGAGATCGGAAGCATTTCTTTTGTAGATCGGCGTTTTCTTTTGAGACCTCTTCTAAAGTGAGACATCGGCGCACTAGAGGTTGACAGTTGAGACTCTTTCATCGTGGCAGATCCTTGAGTGGGGAGTTTGTGGAAGATGCAACTGAACACCACAAATCAAGTGATCTGGTCCTTGGTTCATGCATGTCAAGTGATCTGACTATTAATTGTTAGTGGTTTCAAATCGAGTGATCTGGCCACGTGTTTGAGCATCGAGTGCCGAAGTGATTGACGTTGTTTGGTGAGCGTTGAGTTAGCCGGATGTTGTTTGATTATCGGTGGCTGCTGTAGAAGATCACTCGTGTAGATCTTGTTGGAGATTGGAATGATGTGTTGTTGATCAGAGGATGCAACCTGAGTAAGTACCTCGTCCTTGTGCAATCGCAGTGAATCTTGTGTTGCGTATTATGGTAGCGAAGGTCGGGCAGAGGGAGTTCTGCATGCACGAGATCATGGCATCGTGATCGTGGCACGGAGTCGTGCAGTGGAATTGTCATTGGAAGGAGCCCGAGTAGGTGGTTCCATTGCAGCACAGTGGAGGTGGAAGAGGTGTTGAGTGGTCTCATTTCGTGGGTGATAAAGGTGTTGCAGAGGAGATCGAGCGACATGAATCTGTGTTTTTCTACTGATTGACAGCATAGTGGAGGCGTAGTTGCAGGTGATCCGTGGTGCTAGAGGATCCCACGTACAGAGGAGTTGTTGGACCAATCGCATAGCAGAGGAGTCTACCCATCGTGGTCGGTCAGTGGCCCTTCGTGGCTGAATCGAACTAGGCACACATCATTGGTGTCTTCTGGGGACAAATAATTGTCATCAGGTCGGGGGTAAGGGGAAGATCCACTGTGATCATCTGAATTAGAGTCGACTGATTCTGCATCCGCGGGGTCATCAACAAGAGTGGTAAAGAATCAATCATTTCCGTCTAAATTTCGACTGAAGCTGAGGTTGTTCTTTGTAGCTTCGTCTAAGTCATTGTCCCTGTTTTTTTTCCAAGATGAATTCTCAGATGGAAGATGCAGATATAGATCAGAATCTAGATGTTAGACTATTTATGGGCGAGGATGAATCAGATATTTGGTTCGTGGATTCTGGAGCCTCCTCGCATATGTCAGGTAAAAAGCAATGGTTCAGAAATTTTAAAGAATCCAACACTGGAGCAAAAGTCTATGTTGGAGATAATAGTGGGTACGAGATCAAGCGACATGGAGATGTCCTTGTTACTCTGCCTGATGGTAAGATCAGGAATATATCTGATGTGTGGTATGTTCCTGGCATTAAGAAGAACCTGATTTGTGTGTCCAAGATTACAAATCAGGACCTCAAGGTAGAATTTTTTAAATCTTATTGCATTATTAAAGATTTGTTGGATCAAATGAAGCCCATTGCTACAGGTATTCACATAGGAGGACTCTACAAGTTGGATGTGAAAAGTTCGCCTCAGCAAGCCTTGATCGTGTCAAATAAGTCTACTGAAAATTTGTGGCATCAGCGACTTGGGCATATTAACTTTGGTGATCTCTTTCTGCTGCAAAACAAAGGTATGGTAGAGGGCCTTCCTGTTTTGAAAAAGTTGCATATTGATTGTGAGGCATGTGCATTCGGTAAACAACATAGAGATGAATTTCCTGTCATTAAAGATAGAAAACAGAGGGATATACTTGAACTTGTACACACTGACTTATGTGGCCCGATGCAGACAAGGTCGTTAGGGGGGGCCTATTATTTTTTAATCTGTGTTGATGAATGTACAAGATTCACATGGGTGTATTTTCTTAAACAGAAGAGTCATGCTTTTGAATATTTCAAGCAATTCAGAAACATGGTTGAGAAGCAAACAGGAAAATTCATCAGGTTTCTTCGATCAGATCAAGGGGGGGAATTCAAGAAAGAAGTCTTCACCAAAAATTGCAACAAGCATGGGATATAGCAGCAGCAATTCACAACACCTTACACTCCTCAGCAGAATGGAGTTGCTGAGGGGAAAAACAGAACACTGGTGGAGTGTGCTCGCAGTATGTTGAAAGGTAAGAATCTAACCAATGGTTTTTGGGCAAAAGCTGTTAATACTGCAATGTATTTAAAGAATAGGAGTCCTACTAAAAGTCTTGAGTATAAAACTCCTTTTGAAGCATTATTTGGCTTCAAGCCTGCAGTAAGTCATCTTAGAGTATTTGGCTATAAAGCTTTTGCACATGTTCCTAAAGAAAATAGGAAGAAGTTAGATTCAAAGGCCATTAAATGCATGTTCATTGGATACTGCAGTGAGTATAAGGCTTATAAATTGTTTGACCCTGCCACTCACAGGGTGTTTGTCAGTAGAGATGTATTATTCCATGAACAGATTGACGATGAAAATCCTGTCCAAAACAATGAAGAATGGCATGTGCCCTTACTCTCAGAAGAGGATACTGAAACAGGAGTCAGTCAGCAGCAGGAACAGAAGCAGGAACAACAGCAGGTACAGCAGCAGTAGGATAATGTGGAGTTCAGTCCACAAAGGGAAGAAATAAGCAGAATAATTGAACCTCCACCACTCAGAAGATCAACCAGGCCAAGACAGTTACCAGCTCGATATAGGGATCATGCGCTTATGACTGGTATGTTAAACATTGCAGAACCTTCTAACTTTTATGAAGCTAGTAAAAGTCTTGAATGGAAGAAAGCAATGAATGAGGAATATGAATCCATCATTAAGAACAATACGTGGGATCTAGTAAAACTTCCTGATGATAAACAACCTATAGGTTGCAAATGGTTATTTAAGTTGAAATTTAGAGCATACGGGTCTATTGATAAACATAAAGCAAAGTTGGTGGCAAAGGGATATTCCCAGATAGAAGGTATTGATTTTGAAGAGACATTTGCCCCGGTTGCAAAATTAAACACCATCAGAATGATCATTGCTTTAGCCACTAAACATCATTGGAAAATGCATCAATTAGATGTTAAGTCTGCTTTCTTAAACGGTGATTTAAAAGAAGAAGTATACTTAGTACAACCTGAAGGATTTGTTAAGAAGGGAGAAGAACATCTAGTGTGTAGATTAAAGAAAGCTTTATATGGTTTAAAGCAGGCACCTAGATCCTGGTATGAAAAAATTGATTCTTTTTTCCTCATGAATGGTTATAAAAGGAGCAAAAATGATCCGAATTTATATACCATGTTTAATAATGAAGGGCAGATAGTGGTGATTTCTTTGTATGTAGATGATTTGATAATAACAGGAAGTGCAGATAATCTCATTGAAGAAATCAAGTAGCAATTATCACAGAAATTTGAGATGAAGGACCTTGGAGAAATGAAATATTGTTTGGGTCTAGAAGTTTGGAGAGATTCAAGTCAAACTTTCTTGTCCCAGAGTAAGTATGCAAAGAGTCTGTTATCCAGGTTTAAGATGGATGAGTGTAAGCCTTCATGCATACCTTTACAAAAGAATAGAAAACTTCAGATGGATGATGGTTCGAAATTTGCAGATACAACATTGTACAGACAGTTAGTTTGTAGTCTTATTTATTTGACTACAACAAGACCTGACATGGCCTATGCAACAATTGTTTTGAGTTAGTTTATGACTCAACCTCATGACAATCACTGGAGTGCAGCGAAAGGAGTATTAAGGTATCTGCAAGGAACATCAGGTTTTGGTATTTTGTATTCTGAATAATTTACTGTCAAGTTGACAGGTTATACAGACTCTCATTAGGCGGGAAATCTAGATGACAGAAGATCAATTACAGGTTACGCCTTCAACATTGGTTCCGGGGACATCTCGTGGTGCAGCAAGAAGCAGCATACTGTTGCTTTATCTTCGGCAGAAGCTGAATATCAAGCTATGTGTGCAGCGACATGTGAGGCAGTTTGGTTGCGTAGACTTCTCCAAGATGTAGGGGAAGAATAGACAGAAGTTACAATCATCAATTGTGACAATCAAAGTTCCATCAAGCTGGCTTACAATCCTATGTTTCATAAAAACACTAAGCACATAGACACTCAATTTCATTTTTTTAGGGAGAAAGTGCAATCCAAAGAAATTTGTGTAGACTATTGTAATTCTTGTGATAATATGGCTGACATATTCACTAAGCCACTAGGAAGACTGAAGTTTCATTTGTTTAGGGACACTTTAGGTGTGTTTAAAAATCCCTTTCTCCATTAAGGGGGGATGTTAGAAATTAATGGAGAATAGGTTACATAGTTATGATTTGTTCTTTATTTGACATTCAGTTCCTATTAATTAGGAATCTGTTTTTTTGCCTAGGTATCTATTTAATTCCTGATGATTAATGAATAAGCTGAAGCGAGTGCATTTGATGGAGGGAGCTCCTAGTGATCTGCACCTGTGAGCTCCCGTGTGTTTGTCCAAACTTCTGTCTTCTGCGTTTCTTATCATAACTTTCCAGAAAATGATTTACTCCTAAATTCTTCAACAAACTGACGGTGCTGGTTCATGACAGCTCCTTAAACACTTAGCAGCTGTAGCTTTAGACTGAGATTCTCCGTCGATGGTGGCCGGAGCTTACTTATAGCTCGATGCTGGCAACAACTTTGTGCTCTCACGATGACTTTGCACCGTGACTTGTTGCTCACACAATGTGGCGGAGAAACTTTCGATTTTTTATCACTCACATGGTGTGGCTCTAAATTTCTGGTTGTAGGTTCTATATCTTTTTAGGTTATTTAGCTAAACCTCAACTCTTATATCAATTTGTTAGGACAGAGGAGGAGGAAAACACAAAATTTTTCCACACAATAATACAAATTACGATTTTTTACTTGATTACACAAATTTAATTAGACAATAAATTTGGTGAAAAGTATTTAAACCTTCAAATAACTTCAAACACACACTAAATTTAACTTTTCCTAAACTATAACTTAACTTACTAGACTTGAACTGAATCTCCTAAATTTACTAGACTTGAACTGACTCTCCTAAATTTAACCCACTCTCACATACTGGAGCAATTACAATTTCTAATAATGAATTTCTAATAATGAAGAGCCCTTTCATGTCAAAATGGTGAGCTTGAAGGATTAAAGAAATCGATGGCACAACAAATGATAAGTGATTCATACTCGCTGCAAATCTTGATCCGTTGGGACCTTCGCAAGACTCTCGTGGATATTGGATTAGTCCTCGACCGATGGTGTAGAAAATATTTTCGTCCACTCTCTGAGGAGCCAAACATTTGGACCATTAGCAAACATTGTTCTTGCCGGCACAGTCACCAAATTCGGCCGTACTGGTCGAAATTTTTTTAAAATTCGTCAATACGGTTTGGTTCGGGCGATAATACGTTATTTTTAATACGATACGAAATGTTTGATTTATGGAATCCATTTAAGTTGAGAGCGTGCTTTGTTCTCTTTTTTTAATTTTTGGAACCGCCATTGTGATGATGAGAAACGGGGCTTAACAAAGGGCACAAAGCTCTGTAATAATTTGTGAGTTTCCTCTGATCAATTCGTAAGAAACTAGGTAAAATAGATACGCAAAACATCTATGTCACTGCGCATTTATTAGTTTTAGGGGAAGTTATTTTTAGTTTAATTGTTTGGATTTTTCAAAAAATTTTGAGGTGAAATCTTGATTTGTGTTATTTAAACTGGTTTTTAATTGTATATATGGATTCAGCATCTTGAAAAATCCTTAAGACACTTGGATTCTGTAGGGGTTACTTATCAAACTTGTAATTTCAATAAATTCCTGCAAAATTTTAGGGAAATTAGACTAGAAAAACCTACTGGAAAAACTTCCCAAAAATTGCACTAATTCTGTTGAGAATAAGTTCAAAAGTTTTGATTTATTAATAAATCAAACACTCTACCAACCATAATTACATATTAAAAAATGTTATTATAATAAGAAAATTTCATATTTAATAATATGTAGTTAGGAAAAATAGTATTAAAAGATACAAAGAAGGCTAAAAATTTGTAAAAATTTTAAAATATTTTCTCTCATTTTTATGAGCCATTAGTAGATAGGACAATAAGAGGTTAGTTTTTTGTGATCCGATTCACTTACATATTTATTATTAAATAATTTTGGATTTTAAAGGGATACTGATTGAGATATAATTTTCTTTGTATTTGTTAAGCAAATACAATCACTTAAAGTTTATTTTGAATATGCAATATTTTATTTTTTACAAGTTTGAGTTTTTATATTGATATTATTAAATTTGACTTATATGTTTCCTTAATTTGCAATACCGATAAATTTGATCCATTTAGTTTTTCAATTTTAGTTGGATCATAAATAAAAAATACTAATGTTAGAAATCAATAAACATGGTATCCTATAACGAAAGATTCATTTTAATTTTTTAAAATTTTGAAAATAACTAACAAATTGTTAATCATAAGATGTATATTCTAGATTTTTTTCCCAATTGAATTTTACATAGTATAATTTTTTCAGAGTGAATTTATTCGAATTCAAATTTTTTGAGGCTCACTTCTCCTTCTCTATTTCACTAGCCTAACCAATCTGCAAATTTGACCTTAAAATAATAGAAATTTCGACAAGATTTTGACCTTAAAATAATAGAAATTTCGACAAGATTTTGATAAAATCTAATTAGGATTTTCCAAATTACAATAATCAAATTTAGAAATTTTGAGTGTCCCATAAATTTCTGATGATACTAAATAGATTTCCACCCTAAAAAACATGATTCAAACACTATTAAGAAAAAAAATGCCAAATTCTAACTGCTACTTTTGACTTACACGACTACTACTAATTTTGACGTACAGACAATACCTCTGCCTCAGTATACGTCAAATAAAAGAACGTATTGCTTTATATTTCTCCGCATTTAAGGCAGGAGCAAAATTACCACTGGGTTTTCTCCGTTACCACTGGGTTGTGGACGCTGTTATGAATGCAATGTTGAGGTCCCTTTAAAGGCCGGTCCCAAAAATTTTGCTATGGATACGATCCGGAACCTCCTCGCTAACCGTATTTTCTTCGCTAAAATTGAACGTACCATTTCTAAGAATATGTTATAGTTAAAAATGACAGTCCAGGTTTACTATAATGGTTGAGAAGTTAATTTCATTTTCCTCGCCCGGTTAAATAATTACAAGGCATAAGTTTGTCCAAAAGAGATAGATGGATCGCCCAAATGACAAGCTATCGAGAAGAGTTCCACTTTTAATGGTCCATAGCTCCAGCTTATCCAACGATAGTGGCTACTGCGCTACGAGTTATCCTATGCACCTGAAATGTTTTGGTCCCATGTAAATTTGCACAAAATTCTCGTTTAATTGGTTTTGTTTCATTTCACCGAAATAAGAAAAGAAAACCCTAGAAAATGAAAATAGAAACCAGTTAATGAAAGTCCAGAATTTCACCATAACAAATTAGGTCATGATCAGAATAAAACCAGGAGAATGTTCATCATGGACATGCTACGAGAACTTCGGAAACTCGAAAAGCCTATTTACCCAGCAACTCAGGTCACAAAGAATGCAAGCGAGAGATATCAGAGAAGGTTTGATATGCACTTTACAGCGGCTATTAAGAGCATCTGAAATGTTAGGAGCATCTTCGGTTCGGGCAGAACATCGATGGGATTCCAATTCCACCATTCCTCTGAATGGAAGCATGTCAAATATTTCAGTCCCTTAAGGACTTAAAATTGAAATCAAGCACAATTGAATATTGTTAACGTAGAAACATAAACAGAGAAAAACAAACGTAACAGCAGACTTACAAGAATGGGATTCTAGGCATGGAGCCTGGTCAAGGGATAAGTGGTGCACAACTTTCTATAGATGATCAACGTTGCGTGCATGGTGGATCCAACCCATGAACTGTGCACATGCCACAAAAAAATACATTCTTGACCCTTGATGGTGAATCTATATGCTTCATTCTCCCTGTGCGATTGGGGAATTGGGTTATAAATTCAAGTCCAATCTGCTCACCTTTTGCAGAATTGGCGCACTCGGTGCCTGAAAAGCCTTAAAGACAAGCATAAACACATGTCTTTCAAATGAACTGTTAGATATAAGCTTTAACATTAACAGGCCAATCCAGAGATACATAGGTACTAAACATCTAACGTTATATTGGGTTTTTGTGTATTTTTTTGCCATAAGAATGTCTCCCCTTCTCAATGCGTACTTGTAACTTCATATTGGCTTTGTTGTGACGTTTTTTGATAAGAGTTTCTCCCTGAAGTCGAAACGGTGCAGTATAAAAATATTAGGTTTGTTAACTCCTCTGCATATACACAATGGGAAACTGAATCTATCTGGAATGGAGACATTTATTAATCGAATTGTGTTTGCACACCCGTAATTTACAGCGAGGTTGGCTTGGATGATCGTATTCCTGAACTCATTTACTGATATAGCCTCGGCCAAACTACACACTCAGAGAATCTCTGAGTGTCTATCTTGCCCGAGACTATATCAGTGAACAAGTTGAGGGATACGACCATCCAAGCAAACCTCGCTCAAAATGATGGGTGCGCATAAACATATTGATTAAACGCCTCCATTACATAAAGATTCTGTTGCCCACCCAGTTATTCAACTCCAAAAAGGATATCGTCCTGTTAGTTTTATACTGCACTCTTTCGACCTCAGCTTCAAACACCAGAATCCATGTACCAGTCCCGACTGATTGAATGCAGAGGAAGGAAGGAAATAAAGTAGAAATGGATTACAGAAGTGCACAGATCAAACATTTATATATAGGTAAATTACAAAATAATTATTGGTTTATGCTGAAGTTGTTGAAGTAGTTGGAAAAAGAGATTTTGAAAATGCTAGAGTTGTTAAGTTTGGTGTTAAGTTGCATAAAGATCAAAATACAAGTGTAGTGGACGTGAAGCTAAGGGAAAAATTTGGTCACGGGATAGGAGAGCGAAGTAGTTGGAGTACCATCAATAAAATTATTCTTAACGCTTTGTCTTCGGCCAACACGAGATGGAATTTTGCATTTGCTGAGAATCAGTTAATATCCAATCATTTCTGAATTTAAGTGTTTTGTTCTTTTTTAGTGTATATATATATATAATATATATATATATTATTATATTATCTAATTGAAATTCAATAAAAATACTGCTTTCAGACCAACACATCAATAACGTATTCTAAATTAAATAAAATAGCGTATTCTGAATTTACAGCATTAGGTTTTGGTTTCATTCAATACATATTTTTGGGTTAATAGTTCAATAAAAACACTCTTTTATCAACACATAAAGAAAGACACAAAAGACAAGAAACAGTGAAACTCCCTAAAAATGTGTGTTTTCCATATCGGTAGGACTTTCTATATAGGCAGGAATAGAAGATATATATGTTTTGTGATGTTTAAATACTAGTGTAGTTATTTTAATATAGTGTAGTTATTTTAATAGTTAATAAATTTCAAAATATTTATTTATTGTTAAAATTGAAAAAAAATTAAAAAATTTATTTAAATTTAATTTTAATTACGTTATTACTATTATTAATGAAAAAATATATAGGAGTTATATTATATATATTTAAAAAATACATGTAATAAGATTTATATAATGAATATTCACTTTTACTTATTATGTGGTAAATAGGCTTTGTTACAATGTCATGGGTTTCTAATACTACATGCAAAAAAAACCATAACTCATATTCATAAGAAGTTTTCTTTTAATTAATTAAATTAATTAAAAGCATGGAAATGACACAATTACTTTTGACATAAATCTTAACTTTAATTTCTGACCACTATTAAAAATATTCTAGAATATTTCATAGAAGTTAAATCTCTACCATTTACCTAATAATTATGGATTATTAGACTAAATTATTGAAACCCTATTCCAAAAGACATCTTATAGCCATAAATATTAACAGTTGCATTTTTTTTCTTTTGCCTTAATATTTATGAATGGTTTGGAAAGAGATGTAATTCATATTATAATGAAAATGGATTTGAACCTTTGTCATTCTCAAATTAGAGCCAACATATAAAGCTACATATGCTCTTCATCAAAAAGATATTTTAGACACACAATTTTGAAGTGCCCTATTTCCCTATGGAGTTGCATACATTTTCATTATGTCCCTTAAAGAAACAAAGTTTTCCAACCTCCAATTTATGATAGGAGTTTAGAAAGTTGTTAAGGGTGAATAGGCTCTAATGCCCAGATTAGCTTCTTTTTATCATGTCATTTTCATAAATCCTTCAATAATGTTAATCTTTAGAGATATGTTAGGGCTTTAGACACATGGGGCCTAGTTAATGTCAATTTAGTATAACTTCTTTATGTAAAATGTGTTTCTTTAGTATGTATTGTAATTATGTAAGCTTACATTAATTATGTTTTAGAAATAAAGTGATCTAATTATTAGCATTTTCCTTAATACTACTGGATTTATTGATTCATGGCTTCACATCTCATGAGTCCATGATCTTGAGTTGATAGAGGATAAGGATAGTTTTCCAATGATTAGCTGTGAGAACTCGTGTGCAAACTATTTTCCATTTGCGTTAATATATTGCTTCGGTGACTATGGTGATGCAATAATGCATTGATGATTGATCTATTTTTGTGAGTGATTGTTCTTAATGTTTTTAAGCTATATAAATATACCATATGATAGGTAAACTTTACTCAGAAAAATAATCTAGATTGTTGCATCAACAATGGTGGATTTGAGCATTGTAAATTGATTATCTATGGTATTATCCCATGGTATTATATGTTGTAAATATTCTAAAATGGTAGAATATTACCCATTGTAACATGATAAAGGTGAGAAAAAGGCTCACTTGGATAGGGCTAGGGTTTTTTAGAGTTGGGGTTTTATAGTTTAAATCATGTTGTGCATATCTTAGGTGTGTTGTTTCTATGTATGCATTTTTATCATTATTTCAATCATGACACTTTTTAATGTTGACAATTATTATCAGATCCAAATGAAGGGATAAAATGGAAAAGCTTCCACATCATCAAGAAAATATTGTAGTGGTTGGTCAAGTTGTGAAGGAGCCAAGAGTAGTGAATGGATAACCATCTAAGGGATGATATGATAATATTTGTTTATAAGGTAGACCCAAAGGAAAAGAACAAAGCAGACATGGACTAATAATAGATTATGATATTGGTTATGATGAATCGACATGAGGAGAATACCTAGTGTGAGTATTATGGTTAAATGTTGGGAAAACAACAACAAATATTTGTTTGAAGATGGATTTTTTTATTTAAAATACATGCAAATGGGAATACAATTACACTACATAGTTATACATACATGCCCGTTTGGCGAAAGTCTAGACATAGACCTCGGTTATAGGAAGGAGAGTATACAAGTGTTTTTAATTGGACCTAAAGAATTTCCCAATAAGGTTTAAAGGGGCATTGTTAGTTAAGCTTGACCTACTAAAATATTCAAGGTTATTAGGTCAATAGTGGTGCCTACCTTGTGGTATTACATGTTGCAAAATTTTTTAAAGACTTTAGGCTAGAGCAATAGTCAAATTCGCCATATTTAAATCAAAAGATTATATATATATATATGATTATATATAATTATATAGTAAATATATATATAATATATTTTTCCAGTGAGATTCTATGATATGCAATGATATGGTGTATTATTATATAATAATATATATTATTATTATCTCGATTTTATTTTTTAATATATATGTTTAATATCTTATTTATGAAACACCATAAATAATGTACTTAAAGAATATTAAGATATAATGTTGTTGAAAAATATGAAATAGTTCAATTTGAAAAGTAAAAAGAGATCAAATCAAAATCATTTTGAAATATTCATAAATATTATGTCTCATTCACAATGTCTAAGATGACCACTAATGAAAATTCAATATGAAGGATTGAAACTATGTGATTAGAATAATAGGTACAAGTCAAAAGGTAACATATGTCATGGTGCCCCTGGA
This sequence comes from Pinus taeda, assembly GCA_000404065.3. Lineage (NCBI taxonomy): Eukaryota > Viridiplantae > Streptophyta > Pinopsida > Pinales > Pinaceae > Pinus > Pinus taeda. Next base: position 54,453 of record APFE030742760.1, on the reverse strand, counting down.
TGGGGTGTTTCACATGTGAGATGGTAGAGGGTGGGTTCTCGTTATCCCACCTGACCATATGACTGGGGAATTTTGTAGCATGGATCCTTAATTGTTTAAACATGTAGTGAAATTATGACACATGGACACCCTTCATATTTTCTAGCACTCATCAAATGGGTCACTACCTTTTCTCTCTAGTCCATTGTCAAATCTATTTTCTCTAGAAAATAATCTTGACACCTACTCTCCTCATGCAACTAGTCCAAAGTCACAACCATTAATGAGGGAATTCAATGTTGAGATCATGGTTATCAACCACATCAATTTTAGAGGCAGCTTTGGATAGAATTATCTCTAACACTGTTAGGCATTTCAAATATTTAAACTGGGAGCTCTTGACACTCAAACTTATCTTTTGTGAAAGAGTCAAGAACTTGATTTCCAATTTGACCTTATCCACTCCTTTATTCCATGTACTTAGCCAACCATTCCTTTGGTTACATAGTTCTTAGATGTTCTTAGCTTTCCTAGTGAGTTTCAAGTAAGTCAATTTTAGCTTGTTGGTGAAATTTTGTCCTTGGTGCTGACATTTTCCTTTCCCAATTCGAACTTGAAATTCAAATTGGCTATCAAAAGCCACTTTTGAATGGAGACTTATATTGTTTTTCATGCTTGGCTCATGCATTTTGGTGCAATGGAATGTCATCTTGATAGTATCCTAGCCTCACTCTATGGTGGGTTGATTCTCCTCACCCCTTAGTTATTTCTTACTCCTCCATATCTAGGTCGCTTTATCTTGAACTCCACCTATGTTAATGTTTTAGTTTTTATTTCCTAGATTTGGCTGTTGTGCCCTTGAATTTTTGTGGGGGCCTCATTCTCCCTTCGCTCTTTCATCTCTATGATGTTATTCCTCTTTGGACCCATCCTTTCCTGGAAAATCAGTTGCTTCTCCAACCCACTTTTGACTTCCACCGTTTACCCTGGACATTGTTCCCGTTTTTCTTTCTTGTGGACATCTCAAACACTATCCATCCTTGTCCCTTTCATGATACCCAGTTGCTCAAACAACCAACATCCGCAGTGAAATAAATCATGTTTCTCGAGCGGTGGAAAATTTTTAGGAGTGAGAGGATAAAGGTAGTGCATAGCCTTAGCTTAGAGTTGAAGACATGGAAGCATGATATTTAGATCTTACCCCGCATCCTATTTAGGAAGAAATATCACATGTGAAAAGGGAAATAACCAACCAATGATGTCTTCTTTTGGATATGGTGGTATTGGAAGATATGGCATATTGGATTCCTAATATAGGTGACACACATGGATGATATAATCAATATATCTACATGGTCAACTTGCATTTGCACATGAAGTAGTTATTAGGAAAAGTCTTACTAAGTAGACAAGAAAAGAGAGACAACCTTCTCCTCCCCATGTAACACCACCATCGACACATGACGGACTTGGAACATCAACTGAAGTTCCTTGAGAAGAACCTAGGCATCCCCCTACTGTTGTTTACTCATCGAGGAACAATAAGGAGCCAATATAGGTTGCAACAACAGACTTGGATCCCCCATCCTAGTTTATTGACTCTTATAATTTTTTAGTTTAACAATTACTAGTTTCTTTGTCTTTCTTCAATGTCCTTGGAAAATTGATTATCTCATTATCTGCTAGCTATCTTAAATCAGAGCATTTTTCGATATGGTTTGGTTTCCCCAGTGACTCGCAAATCTCAAACATTCATCCCTATTTTGTAACATCTCTTTTAGAAGGTAATACAAATATTTATTCAAAAAAATATAAGTTTCATGGTGCTTGGTGGTGCTCAAGTGTAATTGAGCTTTGAAATTCAAACATTTGTAAATGGAGGGGATGATAAATGACACTTATAGATGTATTAAAACTTGACACATCGAACCATGCTTCTTAGAAGAAACACTAAATTGTGTGATATTCTCTCAATTGTAGTGTACTTCAAATCTAGGGTGTGGAGAAGTATAAAAAATATGTCTTCCAACAAGAAAATTTTGTAACATTAAAAAATATAGTGTAAATAATCATGCATGATTTTTAGATATTTATGTAATTATTTTTTATTCTTGAGTTTTGAAGGAAAACTATCCAAAATTAAAATCCTTAAATATAATTCATATTGAGGTAAATAACATATTTAGCATCAATTACTTCCCACCATAATTTAAACAAGTCTTTACATAAAAAAGTATAAGAATATGTAAATAAATATAGTTACGAGGAGTTACTTCCCATCATTATTTATGTTTTTATGAGCAATTATGTATGTTTTCATGAGCAATTATGTAGGAGTGAAATTTTAAATGTGTAGATTTCTGCTTGGGCTAGGACTATGCAAAGCTTGGTCAAGCTTGGATGCCCCTTGAGATAGTTTAATTCCCCCAAATTTGGCTCTAACCCTCAACCTCTCCACATGAGATTTGAACCTATGACCTAGTGGGGACTACACTATACGCAAACCAATTGATTTATACTTCATGGGTGAAGAAAGAAATTAATTTATCCACTCTACACCTCAAATCATTAATTCCTACCAAAGCAAGACTATAGGATTCAATTTTCCTATTGCCCAATAACAATTTAACATTTAGCAATGTATGTTATAATATTTTATGTCATTTTTTCTCAAGCATAATTTCTAAATTTTGTGGCAGCAACTATGTTGTTGTATAATACTTGTTGTAATGTTATTATTGATCAATGGTTTTTAAGTTGTAACAATTTTTAAATTATATTTAATATTGATATAATATAATATAAAAAATAAATATTTATTTATTAATTTTATAAAATTATATTTTTTTGTTATAAACTTTTATTTTAAATGTATAAATAAATTTCATATTTAATATTTTATTATATTTAAATAAAAAAAACGATAACTAATATATAATTAATAGTTTTATTTTATTTTTAACTTAAGTAAAAAAAAAATAATAGAAAAAGTTAAAAAAAATAAAAAATAATGTCAATTCCTTTAAATTTTATCCCAATAAAAAAATAAAATGAATATTAAATAAATAAGCAGTAATAATAATGGAAAAAAAATCAAATTCCAATATGTTCAAACAACTCTTATGAAAATTAATTATTAGAATGGAACACATTAAAGTTGAAACCTCATGCATGGACTGAAATTTTACTCAAGCTAGAAATTTGACATTCAACAACTGTGATATTATAGCTTGATATATTAATAATAATGAGTTTATGATAAAGTTTTAAGCTTTGCTAAATTTGGATTGCAACTAAACCCTAATTGTTGAGCACTAGGTTCCTTCTCTACCACTCTTCCTATGGAAAAGATAGTAGAGGGAGTGAATCTTCTTCCTATAGTCAAGTTGTTTCCCACTATGACAATAAAGTAAAACCTTCTACCACCAGTCCTACTATTTCAGGGAAAAATCCTAATATAGATCGGCCAAAAAACCAATGCCCTCCCCCACTCCACAAAAGTGTCATCCCATAAGCTTTCTACCAAAGGTAGTTGTAGACCCAAAATTTGAAGTCCACTCCACTTGCATTGGGATTGTATATAATATATGCTAGATCATGCCTTAATGAGGAAGTTCCTTGGTATCTCACCTTTAGAAAAATCCCCCACTCATTAGATCCAACTATAAATATGGAACCCTAAGTGGCAGACAACATTCGAGTTAGACAAATAGTGTTTTTTCATTACGGCCTTTGCAAGTCTTGAGGATCGAATAAGAGTATTCAAGAACGACCCATATTTTTTCAATTCAGCAAGTTTATATCTTCATTTTTGGATAGAAATTTTTGAGCTAGACAAGGAGGACTTCACCACCACCCCTGTATGGACTAGAATGTACTCATTATCATGGGAGTTTTGAGATGAGGAAACCCTAGTAGGCATCAACACATGCTCAATCACTACCTCAAATCCTTCGAGGTTACTAAGTAGGACATGTATATCTCATGCACTCACATTTGTGTTTATATGAACATATGAGAGCCACTTCTAGAGCCTATTGTTATATATTAACAAGATGAGATCTTAAAAAAATGTCTCGATTATCATCATATCCCATTTAGGTGTTGAAGATGCCACAGATATGGCCATGTTTACCACCACTTTCTTTTACTTGCTACTAAAACGAACCCTAAATCTCCCCCTATTCTTGATGAACAATTCTTTAGAATAGTTGGCAGTGAATGGTCTAAACCTAAATCACTTGGCCCTCATCCATCATCCTCTAATGATCTCCCCCCACCAATAACCCTTTTACCCGCCTCTCTTCCTTGTATATCGTCGACCCTACTCCAACCTCGCATCCTTAAAACATTGAGATGCATGACTCAGTCCAACCCCCACCCTCCTCTATTGACAAAATTGGGTCCTCCCCCGAACGCTTTGCTCCCACCATCTATCAAATCCATGCCCTAGCATCCCTTGCAAATAAATCACAATTTTACATGACCCAAATTATGAGATGGAGCTCAACTCTTTCGATCTGTTGAACTTGGAAAAATATTAGAAAAGGAAAATCCCCATTTCCATTCCTAATCACTAAGTAAAATTTCTTGCTAGGGAATACTTCAAATCGCACTAAGTTGGTCTAAAAATTTCCTATGGACGATCTAATATTGGGTTGGTGGGTTCCAATCTAGGCCTTTGAAGGATTCAACAAAATCTCTTCAACTGGAAAAAAAAATTAGCCCAAAAAACACACCTTCAACACTTATATGAATTGGGGGGTATGAGGGTAAATTCAAGATGCATAAGAATGATAACTAATTTTTTCCTTTCTTCTAGTATACCATCAAAATTAAAATATTCTCATGGAATATTAAATGCCTCAATTGTAGAGGAAAACAATGGTTCCTAACAGAAAAATGAAAATATGAAAATCATGTATTTATGATGATATTCAAGACTAAATCCTTAAGCGAGGCGGTTTTCAATATAATAAGAAAATGGGATAGATATTTTTGTGTTATTGCTATAGATGCCCAAGGAGTTTTAAGGGTACTTCCCATGATGTAGAATGGCTAGGAGATTCAAATCCTAGATATTTTTTCTTCTTTTTACATTCTTAAAATTTAATTTAGGCTAATCTGTTCAACAGATATCTTTTTTCTCTCTAATGTATATGGCCACACTTCTGCAAGAGACAAGCTAGTTTTCCTTCAATCCATTGCTTGAGTGCACAACCTCCTATCTCCTACCCCATGGATCCCTACTGGTGACTTTAATATTATCATATCATTGGATGAGAAGCATGATGACATCAAAAGGATTGATGTAGCCTCAAATCTCTTCCAAGACACAATGACGAACTCGCACCCTATAGATCCTGCCACCACCAATGGCACCATTACCTAGAACAACAAAAGAGGAGGGGCTCAAAAAGTAGCATCTAACCTAGATTACTTCTTAGTCTCTAAATCTATCATGACCTAGGATGTATTTTTAGAAGCATTGATACTCCCAAGTCACAACTCATACCATTGGCCTATAAGCCTACATATGGATATTTAGTCTAGACCTCGTAATACGCCCTTCCATTTGAGAAGTTTAGCTATAACATCCATATTTCTAGGAAAATACAAAGCAATGATTGGGAGTGTTGAGTATGTTGTCGTTGATGTCAAGGTGGGTGCAACAAGTGCAATATTTCATCATTGATATCCTCAATATGTTGACTATCATGGATGACATGACACATCCATGAAACCCTAGATCTACGGTTTGGATTCCCTAAATGATGGTTATACCTTGCATTGTTGGGGATTATTTATGATGCATATCACTGAATTTGACTTGGAGATAATTTCCCTTAGATTCTTCTCGTCATGTCAATTTTTTTTGGGTGTGGAGCACCATGAGAGACCTTATGATCTAAGAGATATGCTCTGTCAAATATCATGCACCCAAAAAGTGGTCCAAAACCCTAAAGGGATGTTGAGGTCGCATATTACTATTGGTTGAATGATGTGGCAAATATGGAAGAAATGTTGAAGAGATATAGTTAATTATCAAATTAATTAATCAAGGATACATGGTCTAAATTTAAAATCTTGAATGGTAAAGTCAATTATCAAATTTATTTAATGAGGGATATATACTCGAAATTTGGAATTGACCTCAGATTTTATGACTCCAAAATATAATTTTAAATCAAATGTTTTGCCCTCCAAGCAAGGGTCATCCTGCCTGTTCATGATCTCCTCAACCTCTATAAAATTGAGTACCCTTTCCTTCTGTCATATATCAAGATTTGATATGATTTCTGTGCAATTGTATTTTGGCCTTTTATAGTATCACTAGATCTAAATAGAGGTATTGATGTAATTTATTTTTGTTTTGGTTTGGTACTTGGGACTCACTCGATTGTATGCCTCCATGGGACTCGTTTGATTTTTCTATGATATATTTAAGAGTATGAATCTTAGTTCCTTTGAAGACTACTATAGCAGTGCATTCATCTCTGTGATCTAAGAATAATGAGTCAAATCTCTATTATGACACGTGTTATGGCTAAGGCATAACATGGTTCTCATTAATACAGAAACCTTGTGTATCGTATGCGGTGAGGAAGTTTGACAAACATTTGAGCTATGTTTCTTTTGTGTGTTTATGAAGGGTTTCACTCTTGGAAGTTTGTTAAATTGAGAATGGACATGAGCCGAACTTTTGGGAAGATTTAATCAATGGTCACAGTAATACCTATGGTTAAACCTTGAACAACTGTGATGATGACTACATTAGTTTCTGAGGCATCAAATTATTGATTTAGACTTGTACTCGATTTCCTAGAGAAGCTCACTAATTTATCTGCGACATAGTCAAACCATTAATAATTTTTTTCATAATTGATGTACTTGGTATGCTGGTTGTCATGGATGAGAGGATGCAGTGTTGAAACCCTGCTAACCCTATATTTAGGGTTCGTTATCCTTGGAAAATGAGCATACACCCCACTTGTTGTAGATTTTGATGACATAGATAACTAAATTAGTGGATTCTACTCGTCATGCTAATTCCATTTATGTATACAGCATCTTGTGGTAATTCATGTTTTGAGAGATATACTTGAACGAAGTTGAAGCCTCAACTAGTGGTCCAAAACCCCAAAATGTGATTATGTGGTAATTGGCTTGCCTATGGCACACTTCATTAGATGAAGGGACAATTAAGTGTTGAAGTATATCAAGCATTTTCATTAAATCTAGTTATTTGAAGATGCATTTAGAATGTCCCAAATTATAAAGAATTTTGGCTCAACCAAAATTCAAAGTTAAAAGAAAATAAAATATTTTTAGCTCAAAATTAAAATGAAAATTTCAGTTTCATTTTTCCCTTCTATGAGAACAAATCGGCTCCATGGAAATCTTCCCCAACTTCTATATAAGGGAGACGTTTAACGTTCATCATATATCGAAGATTAAGAATGACATAATTTCTACGGTCAAGTGAAGAAACGAAGTGGCATAAAGTATGTTGGGTTTATTATTTTATTTAAGGGATATTCGATTGGGTTATGATGGGAAAGAGATTCATTGTTTTTAATTCTTTTTGCAGGAAGTAAAAACCTTATAGAGAAGTTGATTCTTCCATTAAAAAATCACTTCATGTTTTGGCCTTGTAAATAATCTTAATGCTTGAGTTTGTCTATGGCCATCATTTTGTACATCCTAATGAAACTAAAAATTTAACATGAAGATCTTTTTATCTTTGTTCTACCCTAGCTTGATGGCATGAGTCCTCTGAATTTTTTCATATATGCCCTGGTGAAAATCGCATGGATTCTCTAAGGTTCGTTGCGTGCTAGTGGAAACAATTCTTAGATGGAGCTTCGTCTTCTTGAATTCCGAAAATCTATAAAGATACAAGACCTAATCATTGCAATTCAATCTAAATGTTTGAAAATTTACGAGTTTGGAAATTCGTAAGGTTGGAAATCAGAATTATTTTGTCCAAGATTGACCGCCATTCGAACTTCTGAAGTCTATACCATATCTGTCAAAAAAAGGTTATTATTTGAAGAATAAACGGTACAATCCATGTTGTTGAAATTAATGGAGAATGTATTTTTGGAGAGAATATATTTATTAGTTATGTGTGAGCTTTAGATTAGGATTAGTTCTTACATTTTAAGAGTTTGTTTTAACTCTTTTATTTTTTTTAATATATATATGATAGTTTAATAAATATGATGTTTAATAATGAAGCATAGAATTCTAATCTCCTTATTTGTGAGTTTCTCAGTTTGATGAATATATTTATCTTCTATTTTTAAGTGAGTGGAATTTAGTGTGCTTTGGTGATTGAGAGTGCCTAAGTGGATGTGTAACGCCTTAAAGCTAGTGCGACGGGTAGGCGCCGGGCGTCCAAGCGCGCGCACACCGGACGGGCGTGCACAACTGCACGAGGGCGGAGCGCCGGGTGACTTCGCACAATATGCGACGAAAGGTGGAACAGCAATGCGACGATACATGACAGGTTTGTGACACTTGGTAAAAGTGCGTGGAACGATTGATGGTTTATACCCGCAATGGAACGAAGTGTTAAGAGTGGGCCGACCCATGGAAGGAGGGCAAGCTGACTTGCAAATGGCGTTCATGAGGGGGTGTTGCGACATGTTTTGGGTGGTCGGTTGGAAGCCAACGCCCATGGAGGCATGCGTATATATACTTGGAGATTGGCGTTCATTTGGAGCAAGCAATTCGACAAGCATTCACCTCTATGCATAAAGGAGAGTGCGCAGATTTACTTGGTAATGTGCATAGCTCATGCGCTCAACTTGGAGAAGGCGCAGAGTTGATTCTTGGGTTGGTATTTGGTGAAGTGACTTGTGTTGAGTTGGAAATGCGCAGTTTGGTGTAGGACTTGGCAAGGGTCTTCTAGGTGACTCGGGTTTGCACCGCCCTTCGTGCAAGAAGTGCACAAGCTTGTAAAAAGGCAGGGTTGCCTCTCATTGTAAAATTTGGCTAAGTGTTGGCTTGGAGTTTGCCAAGCACACTTGTATATTGTATTATTGGAAAAATGATATAATATACATTGTTGGGCAGACTGTTCGGGAGTTGCCCCTCCCCTTTATATCGTCCGATTATTTTTATTTTATAATTGCTGTGGGTAATGAATAAGTATGGGTGTTCATTGATATAAAGGTTAATTGCATATTATACTTGGTTGTGAAACACAAACTAAGTACACGGTTGTGAATTAGGCGTAGTCCATATGCACAAGTATTGTTAAAAAGAAAGTGTTCGGTGGTGCCGCACCTCACCAACACAGTTGAAAGACCACCACCGCCGTGGCGTCATGACAGTCGGTATCAGAGCTCGGTTAAGCTGGTGTAGCTTGCGGATGAACGCTGATACACAACTTGACAGTTGGTATCAGAGCCAGTGAAGCTCGTGACGAAGGCAAGTGTGGGATACACTTGGAAGAAGTGATTGTGGTAACAGGTTCTTGCAGGGAAAGAGATTGGTAAAACACTTCCTGATAAGTGTGACATCAAGGACTTGGGTTGCAGGTGAAGTCGGTGCATGGTCGAGACTAGATTACAAAGAAGGAGAAGGCTATTGGAAATGGTTGAATCCCAGGCTGCGTCTAGTCGTGATCCCAAGGATACTACCCTTGGTTTGATGCAGAAAATGTTGGAAAGAATGGAGTACTTGGAGGATCATTTTGAAAAGAAGATTGACCTTGTTGTGGAAGAACAAAAGGCAACTTTGAGGATGAAACATGAACTTGATGAACTCCGAACTCAACATGATTACACTGATTTGATGTGTACACAACTTGAATTAAGGGTCAAAGAGGTTGAAGAAGCAAGGGACCAGGGTCTTACAGAGATCGTGGACTTGAAGAAATCTCTTGAAAAAGCCAAGAATGAGATAGCGGTGTTGAAGAAGGCTGTCAGGCATGGCTCAGGTGGAGGAGTGCCTCATGTGAAAGTCAAGGAACCGGTTTCATTCGATGGTACAAGAAGTGCAAAGACTCTTGGCAACATTTTGTGGGACATGGAGTAATACTTGGAACGATTGGGTCTATCTGATGATGAGACTAAGTTCAAGGTTGCTGCTCAGTTTCTAACAAAAGATGCTAAGATGTGGTGGCGAAGGAGGATGGACCAGATTTCCAGTGGCAGTGCTAGTGACATCACTTCATGGGATGAGATGAAAGGAGCTTTGCAGGCCCATTTTAGTCCTCAGGATGAAACATAGTAAGCAAGGATGAAAATAAAATTCATAAAGCAGACAGGGAACCTACAAACATACCAGGGGGAGTTTGCAAGTGTTGTCCTTGAACTTCCTGACATGGCGGAGAGAGACAAGGTGTTCAATTGTATTGTTGGGTTGAAGCCTTGGGCACGCAATGAAGTGAAGAGACAAAGGATTATGACACTTGAAGAAGCCTTTGTTGTTGTTGACAAGTTGGTGGAGCATTATGAAGAGACTTCTGATGATAGGAAGAAGAAGTCCGACAAACTGAAAGATAAGAAGAAAGATGATGCTTCGAAATCGGATGATAGTTCGAATACGAAGAAAGTCTTGAAGTGTTGGATATGTGCTGGAACACATACGATGAAGAATTGTCTCTCTAAACCAAAGGTGGCTGCTACAGCACAATCTATGCGAAATATGAAGGTGCTTCTATGGGGATGATGCAGATACTTGGTGCTGTTGCTGCTACAGAGGTGATCTCTCGGAAGGATCTTGAGAGGAACAAGTTGGAGTATGTTCGAATGAAGGTTGGAGATGCTGATATACTCACTATGGTGGATAGTGCGGCCTCTCACAACTTCATGGATGAAGATACTGCGAGAAGGATTGGGCTGAGATATGTTCCTATCAAGGCACATATGAAGACAGTGAACTCTCCTCCGGATGAAGTTCTTGGTGTGGCTGAATAGGTGGATACTACACTTGGTGAATGGACCGGGAAGGTGGGCTTCACTATAGTGCGAATTGATGACTGTGAGGCAGTACTAGGGATGGAGTTTATGGAACAATATGATGCCATGATTGTTCCACATTTGAAGAAGCTATACATTTATGATGGAAGGGAAGATGTACCCATTGGTGTGCCTACCTTTGGTGTGACGAGGCCTGATTGTAAATTGGCAGTGATGCAAATGGGGGATGAGAAGAAATTGGGTGACATGAGTAAGCGATTGTCTATGGTAGAGACAAAGTTTACCGAACAATCATTGGTCATCAAATCACTTTCAAATAGTATCTTGGATATGACAAGAAGGCTAGAGGTAATTGAGGATGAGGATGATGATGAGGTATATGTGAGGCCGGATGTTCGAGAGGAGGATCGGGTCACTTATCTACAAAGGATAGAGGTTGAGGATCCTGATAGATGGATCGAGTTGATTAGTGAGGGTGAGCCTTCAGGCTTTAACCCCTCTACATCTTTTTAGATGGACAAAGAGATGGGGCTCATTGTTAGCTACTCATGGCAGTGAGTCCTTAAGCAGGTTGAGCAAGTTTGATGGTGTAGGGATAGCTTGGCATCAAGCATCATGACATGGTGCGGATGGGATGGAGACTACTTCATGGACCTGAGTATGGGTTATTCTTGATGAGTTCAGGATGTGGTAGATGTTTTGGGAAACAACTGATGGTGATATGAGTTTGTTCACTCTCATGACTTGAGCCTGATGGTTGGATTAGCTACCCAACTAGTTCAGACATGAGGTCCAGAAGTGCACAGGGGCATGTTGAAATTGTGTTGGAGTATCATGGCAGCTGGACACATAGAACCCAGGATGGAGAGAGGTGTTCTCTTGGAGCACTTGACACTTGACATATCATGGGCAGTTTTGCACATGATGGAGGTGATGCACATGATGGGGTGGACACTTGGTTGTAGTGGAAATGTAGCTTGATATTCGAGGGATTAGCCTTCCATGGGAGAGCAACATGGAGAGATTGTAGCACGTGGTCAATGATCATAGACATCTAGGACATACCTTAGTATGAACTATCTTGGTGACAGTTGGTCGCTTAGATGAGACATGGTGGAGATGGAGTCCTACATATGTTGCAGGGATGTTTGCCATATGTGGAGAAGTTGACATCATGGATTGATGCTTGGGGATGTTGTCGAGGAAGACAACAACTTCAGGTGGAGGAGGATGTAATGCCTTAAAGCTAGTGTGATGGGCGAGCGTCGGGCGCTCGGGCACGCACACACCGGGCAGGCATACACGACCGCAAAAGGGTGGAGCGTTGGGTGACTTCACACAAAATGCGATGAAAGGTGGAACAACAATGCGACAATACATGACAGGTTTGCGACACTTGGTAAAAGTGCGTGGAACAATTGATGGTTTATACCCGCAATGGAATGAAGCGTTAAGGGTGGGCCGACCCACGGAAGGAGGGAAAGCCGACTTGCAAATGGCGTTCATGAGGGGGTGTTGCGACATGTTTTGGGAGGTCGGTTGGAAGCTAACGCCCATGGAATCATTCGTATATATACTTGGAGATTGGAGTTCATTTGGAGCAAGCAATTCGACAAGCATTCACCTCTACGCATAAAGGAGAGTGCGTAGATTTACTTGGTAATGTGCATAGCTCATGCGCTCAACTTGGAGAAGGCGCAGAGCTGATTCTTGGGTTGGTATTTGGTGAAGTGACTTGCAGTGAGTTGGAAATGTGCAGTTTGGTGTAGGACTTGGAAAGGGTCTTCTAGGTGACTCGGGTGAGCACCGCCCTTCGTGCGAGAAGTGCACAAGCTTGTAAAAAGGCAGGGTTGCCTCTCATTGTAAAATTTGGCTAAGTGTTGGCTTGGAGTTTGCCAAGCACACTTGTACATTGTATTATTGGAAAACTGATATAATATACATTGTTGGGCAGACTGTTCGGGAGTTGCCCCTCCCCTTTATATCGTGCGATTGTTGTTATTTTATAATTGTTATGGATAATGAATAAGTATGGGTGTTCATTGATATAAAGATTAATTGCATATTCTACTTGGTTGTGAAACACAAACTAAGTACATGGTTGTGAATTAGGTGTAGTCCATGTGCACAAGTATTGTTAAAAAGAAAGTGTTCGGTGGTGCCACACCTCGCCGACACGGTTGAAAGTCCACCGCCACTGTGGCGTCATGACAGGATGTATGGTGGTCTCTCATGACCGGTGACCAGGCGAGGTGTTGAAAGGAATTTTCTTTTCCTGTAAACTTAAACAGATGAACCCCTATTTGTTTTGGACGGAGGCATTACTCAGCGCAAATCCTTGAGATAAAGACGCGTTGTTGGGCTTTCCCTTGGAGCTATTTCCTTCAGCATAGCCCATCAGTATGAGAAGGTTTTCAGAGGCCCGCACTACTCTGTGTTAATGTTGATGGTGGCTGCCCAGATGATGAGGATGTTGACCGCCTTATTTAATTAATCGGTTTATGCATCGTGCAATTATTTAATTGATTTGTTTATGCTAGTGATAAACCGCAGGTCATGGTATCTATGCATCGGTGGGAGATCAAACGGTTCGTGGTTCAAATCAGTTCCGGTGGAGATCGAACTATGTAGTTTGATTGTGGATTGAACTGTGTGGAATTTTTTATCTCGTTGCAGAGCTACTGGAGTGATATGGCAACATGCGTTTCCAATTTGGAGCACATCGTAGTGGTGGCAAAGAGTTGTCGAAGATTTGAAGTGGCTGTGGAAGAGAGCTGCATGAGGAGGAGCAGTGTTTGGATCTGAGAGAGACATGCTCGATCTGGATCTAGATTCTCGAACGTCAACAATAGATAGAAGTGTATCAATCAGTATTGTGCTTACTGAAGGCGTTGTCTAGTTAACCATTGAGAGATTATTGAGTCGGATGTAGTGCATTCAATATTTTTTAACAACAAGAATATGCATTGAAATGGATATACCTATGCATTGATAATTGAAGTGTTGTATTATTGTTCCCATGAGATCATGTTGTTGCCAATATTGTGACAGAAGAGCACAGGCATAATTTTATCTATGGGCTTCTTGTTGTATGGTGTGGGACAATGAGCGGTACCTATGCAAATGTCAGTATGTAGCATCATCACTTTGTTCAACACTGATATGGGCTAATACAACATACCATAAATGATTGCATTAGCAAATAAAATGGTTAGATGCATGTAGCAGATAGAGAACAGGAGCATTAAATGGAGTAAGTGTTTATGAGGATGATGTGATTGGTGGTGTTGTCAAGTAAAGCAGTTGATAGAATGTGCAGGAAGTGATGCATATAGAGTGTGGATGGCAGAATTTTGGTGCTGATTAGGACGTTGTTGATAGAGCAATGAAGGATTACTGAATATGTCTATAAATTTGTATGCAGTGTGGTAACAAAGATCTATGGAAAGAATTGTGTTGAATACAATCTTAGCATCCATAAGACATTTTGTTGAGGACCGAGGTATATTTCTATAGGGTATTAGTGAAATAAACATAGACCTAGATGTATGACATGGATAGTTGTTTTGATATCCTTTATTGCATTGACTTCAATGACCTACATTATTTATAATTCTGATTCTATATGTGATCTTGATTATAGTAAGATAGTGACCTAGTAACTTTGACTTTGACGACAATGAACTTATTTAGAGACGATCACAGTGACCTTGTTTTGTTTAGTAATACTGACCATTGAGGAGTATTAAAGCAGCAGTAATATTGATAACAATGATGGGTGACAATGATGTTGTATGCATATATGACAATTCCTTATATGTGACAATGATCTTATTTTATAACCTTGAAGTGTGATTGACTTTGATGTAGCACAAATGATAGTAGGATTGATCATGACTTGTTATATGAGAAAAGAATTGCGAGTCCAAGTAACTGAGTCAGTATGTAGGACTAACAGTAGTGAGTAATAGTACAATAGAGGCAATAGTAGGCAGTGACAAGTAGAGGATAGTACTAAAACAATGACAATAATGAAACAATCGATATTAGTGATAGAAGTGGAAACAATGGATAGTAGTTGATAATAGTGGCAACAATGGTAGTGATGGTTGTAGAAGTGGAAAACAATGACAGTGAAGTGTTGTAGTAGAGGCTACAACTTGATGAGGATAAGATTGTAGTTGGCCCATTATCCTCGGTACAACAGCCCAAACCATATAGGGAGCATTTGCTTCCTTCCAAAATTTTTTATAAAACCCTTGGGGAGTCATGTACTTCCTTCTAGTTCAACTAGAAAATTTGTATGTACATCATACATAACGAAGTACTTGTTGAGACGAAATTTCTGTATACTATACATTTTTGTGACATTAGAGAAATTTTGAGGTAAAAAATGGGCCTTCTAAATATTATAAAATAATATTAGAAATAATAAAATAATATTAGATTACATCATAAAATTCTAGAGGCAAAAAAGAATAAATGAGTTTTTGAGGTCATATTGTCAACTTATCTCCCTACGATTTTATTAAATTTTTGATTGGGAGAACTTGTTTGATGCATAATTTAATTTATAATCCAAGGATTGCCCATGTTGCATACTTTCGACAGACCTTGCTACAGGAAAAATGATGTATACATGAAAAAATGTGATTGCAGTCATGTATTTTATGTATTTCACATTTTTCGTGTAGTAGGGTCTATCAAGGCATAAAACATGGGTACTCCTTGGATGAGGAATTAAATTATGAATCCAACGAGTTCTCATGCTTGAAATTTGAGTAAAACCATAGGGAGATAAGTTGAAAAAGTAGCATTTTTATTTTATTTTTATTTTTTATCTTTTTACTTTTTTACTCCAAAAGTGTTGAATCATTCCCCATGATTGACATCATCACACTGAATCCTGTTGGTTCTTATAAACTTCATTTTGGTTGTACATTTTTGTTTTGAGACCCATTTTAGACCTCAAAATTTCTCTAATGTGATGGTTCATATGTTGGCTTGAATAAACTAACCAACTGTGCAAAATAAGGGAAAAATTGATTCACCCCACTCTCAGTATTTCAAGCAATTAGTATCTAAGTTGGTCCTTATAAAAAGCTTAATTTCTTGAAGGCAGATCTGTAGCATTCAAAGTTGATTTTTGGAGACTATATTTGAAGATAAAATGGTTGCTAATCGTAAAGAAGACGTTAATTCCCTCAAAGACAAACTTCAAAAAGTGGAACATGACAGGGATTTGACCACATATATGTAAAATAAAATATGTTCATAATGTGAAGAGTTGAAGAACGAGAATATGAAACATTATGATAACCAAAGATGGTACATAGTTGAAAACACCTAGCTTGAAAATCAAATTAAGAAACTATAAATGCTAGAAAAGGATCATGAAATTGATCAAGAAAAGAAGGATTGAGGAAGTCTTAAGAAGTTAAATGAAGTGGAAGGAAGAGGATTGAATAAAAAATGAACATGAAATTATCAAATTGAGAGAAGAAGTGGACAAGTTGAATAAAAAAATTGAGGCATTCATAGGCCTTGGATGACATTCTCAATTGCCAAATATCACCACTTATCAAGACATGTCTTGGATATGTTAGTGAGTCATCATGATGCAAGGATGAAGATGAAAAATATGAAGAGATGTCACATGATGGAGAGAAGCATCATGAAGAGAATCCTCCTACCAAATATGAAGATAAGCCACATGAAAAAGAAGGAAAGAAGTCTCATGCAAAAAATGAATAGAATCCCAAAGTCAAAGTTTTGCATGAATAAACCAACACTAAAAATTGGAAGCCCAATGCCTAAAGAAGTAAATATGATGCATTCAAGAAAGAAAATCATAGAAGAAAATTTAGAAGTGGATAGTAGTAAATCCTTGGATATTCTCAAGGAATATCATGACCATATACACGCCAGTATGCTGGCACATTTCATGGTTATTTCTATGCATGTGCTAACCATGGACATAGAGATCGATATTGCAATGAATATTGTAGAAGTATTGATAGAGGGTTTTATCAAGGCCCCAGAAACATATTTATTGGAAGGCAAGACAAAGTCACATATGCCTATGACAACAAAAGCTACAACATAATTAATGCATTGTTCAGACCAGATGTTGAGTGTTACCTATGTCATAATTTGGCCATTTTGCACGAGATTGTGGAAGTAGCTTCACGTGGACCTCACAAAACGAAAAAGGAAAATCATTTTATAGGAAAGAAGACAAGACCACCAAAGTTTAGCAATGATAACAATTTTCACAATGAATTATCACACTATTGGAAGACATGATATAGCAGAAAAGCACATTGTTAGGGGGATCCTATAAAAATGACGCAACATGTAATCATATTGTTAGGTGGAGCCATATCACATGGATATATCCTCAAGGATGCATCATCCACCATTTTCCAATCATGTAAAAGTAGGACATGACTATGGAAACATATGATGAGAAGAAATATGAAGCCAAATGAAGCTTATGCAGCATGCTAGATTGTGATTAGTGTGTTGACATCAATGACAAAGGGGGAGATTGTTGAGTATGTTGCCATTGATGTTAAAGTGAGTGCAGGATGGCATACCAAGTGCAACAAGAGCATGATGTTGTCATTTTATGTCCTTGGTATGTTAGTTGTCATGCATGAGAGGATGTAGTGATGAAACTCTATTAATCATAGCTTTCGGGTTTCCTCTCCTTGGACAATGATCATACCCCACACTTTTTGGAGATTTTAACAATGCATATGACTAAGTTCATCTTGAAAATATTCGCCAATGGATTCTACTTGTCATGTTGATTCCATTGATATGTAGATCATATTGTGGGCCTTCATGGTTTGAATGATATGCTTGATCAAAGTTGAAGCCCCAACACGTGATCAAAAACCCCAAAGTATGATGATGTGGAAACATTATATTGGCTTGGCTATGACAAACTGCATTAGATGATTTAATTAAGGGACAAGTTAAGTGTGGAAGTATATATAAGGGTTTTTTCACTAGATGTAGTTATTTGAGTATGCATTTTGAATGGTCCCAAATTAGAAAAGAATTTTGGCTCCAACCAAAATTCAAATTTAAAATTAAATAAAATATTTTTGGCTCAAAATTAAAATCAAAATTAGAATTTCATTTTTCCCTCATATGAGCACAAGTTGGCTCCATGGAACTCTTCCTCAACTTCTATATAAGGGAGATGGTTAACGTTCATCACATATCAAATATTAAGAATTACATAATTTTTGCGGTCAAGTGAAGAAACAAAGTAGCATAAAGTTTGTTGGGTTTATTGTTTTATTGAAGGGATATTCAATTAGGTTATGATGAAAAGGAGATTCTTTGTTTTTCATCCTTTTTGTAGGATGATTGTGTTATCACTCAGGTTGCCCCTAAGCTCCTGAAGGGATACGGCCGAGGTAACCACAAACCAATCTTTGGATTACAGGTTCTAGCCCACCTGTAATCAGAGAGGGCTCCCTCTTGATGATTTAGCTTTGTTGATGATGATTTTAGGCTAGCTATTGGGTTCAGTGGGTTTTGTTTAGGTTTGTATGGTGTTTGAATGGAAGGAAGATGCATTCGAGCAGAGAGGCAGGCATAGAGTGATAAGTTTCAAACCATTGGGCATGGAGTCAAGGAGTAGGAATGCGGGTAGGCTTTCTTGATCACAAGAGGAATATAGAGTAGGGTAGCTCTACAAGAAACAACCTTCAAGATAAAGAGATGGAGTGAAATGTAAGGAATGACAGGCAATTAAGAATATCTCAATTAGCTTAACAGAGGGAAAGAGGATGAGCTCTATCTAGGGGTAGTTAGGAATCCCTGGATAACTGTCACACATGGTGAATTAGAGAAAATATGAGCCAAATGGAATTCATATTTATGCCTAAAACAAATGAAAACATAAAGAAATAGTCAAAATTGAGCATAGAGTGCACTTAAACAAATTCTAAGCTATTCTTTCTTTCTGCTGCTTAGATGATGATATATGAATGGAAAGACAGAGGTAAGAAACACTTATTGAGTCATGTATCGGCACAAGAATTCCACAGTCACTCTTCAACCATTAAACACAGTGCACAATTCATTCTCCAAGCTCGTAAGCAGTCTTTGATTATAGAAATGATCAAATATACAGTGCGAGTCTCTGCTCAAGAAAAACATCTAACCAACAAAAACCAACCCTCATTACGTTGTTCAAGGTCCTCCTTATAGGTAAAATATCCAAAAAGTATTTATTACAGCTGACCTAAACAGGTCTGCAGGAAAACTTTTTAAACCTAAACTTGTGCTGGAATTAAATGCGAGTAAATATCCTTTGGCCTACACTAGAGGCAGCTGGATCAAAATGAGTTAATACGGTGTCTTTGGTGACCTGGTGCAGTGGTTCTTCAATAACTGTGCTTTGAGTTCTGGTCCATTGATCTCATGTGAGTTTTAATGTGCAGTCATTGTGATGATGAGATTTGAATGGTTCCATAACTGCTTCATGACTTTCAAGGTTTTCTTTTAACGTTTCGTTCACCTCGAGCCCTGAGAAGATCTTCACTGATACACTTTGCCGCAACACTGATACTCTTTGACATGGGTTTTGGCTTCACATCTCCTTTGATAGTCTTCAATGCCTGAACCGGGTCTCTCTCTTTCTTCTGATACACTAAAATTTGCAAAATCGGGCCTTTTCTGCCCTTTTCGGCGCAAAAATGGTTGAGGAATCAAAAGATTCCCTAAAGATTCTCCAATATGGCCTATTTTCCATAGCGATGCATGATTAGCGCCAAGCGCTAATCGCGCATCGAAAACTGCCTCAGAATTTCGATTTGGGGCTCCGAAGCCTCAATTTTGCACTTGCATGTTCTCCTTTTTAGCTGCTGACGTCAGCATGACATCAGCAGTACGACGGATGACGTCAGCATGACATCAGGAGTGGGACCCTCTTGTACGATGATTACGTTAGCATGATGACGTCAGCAGGTTGACGTGGCAGTACGGCGGGGTGATGACATGGCAGGGACATAGTGGCAGGGTGATGTCAGCAAGGCGCAGGCAAGAAGGGGTGAGTTGGCGGCAACTTGGCAGGTGACATGGCGCTTATGTCACACGAGGGGAGGGTGGTTTTTGGATTTGCATCAGACCACCTTTGGTACGGGAGCGGTATTTGTCAGGGGTGGCCCAATACAATGAACAGACGACAACTGTCCTAGTGTACAATAGGGAAACCATCATCCGTCGGGTGCTATCGCACCATTACATAAGGGCGCCCGATATGCATGAGGGCCGTTGGATCTGGGAGAGGCGATCCGACGGTGGACGGAAGGATAAGATGCACGAGTTTTAATTAAATCACGTGCACGATAAACTTTAATTTTTCGCGGCTTTGGGTGGGTTTTGAACTTTAGTAATTGGTGTGCTTTGGCGGGGGACTGTGGTTATTCAAAACATCAATAAAATTCGAAACACCATGTGCACGGGTGCGGTATGGTTTGGTGTATTTAACCAATTGTCAAATAAATCCCAAGAGTAGTGACATGGAAGGCTAATACTAGATCCCAGATGAATCTACCATTTCCTGAATTTTATTTATTTGGCTATAGTTTCCATGGGGGGAATATTTTAATATTTTTGGGGTTTTATATAGCTTTTCGCATAATAGGGGATGGGGAAATGATTTAGGGATCTAATAAATAGAATTAGAAGATAATATGAACTTGTGAGGTGAGATGTAGGGAAGGGGCTAAGTTTGTGAACTGAAACTTAGACATAGGAAGTGAATGGACTATGGAGAAATAACCTTTACACAAGAAATGTGGCTTCTTTTCACTAAGTCAACTCAGATGTCAACTTGGTTTGAACCGGGGTGGAGTGAAGATAGAATCTTGGGTAGATCCCAGGGCCCTTGAGGGGATGTTAGTGAATGATTTGGGAAATAAGAAGAAGGGGGAGTTCGACATGCCTCGCTTGAAGTCCTTCAGATGGGAACTACCTGATAACTGTGATCTGGATAAATATAACACTTGATAATGTGGAATTGATCACAGATCACCATTCTGCAAACTCAAAATTACCTATCCAGCCTACTTTCCTAGCATTTTTTCTTCTTCTTGGTTTCGGTGCATTTGGGCTTGCTGACCCAGCTTTTTCAACTTTTTTCTTTTTCTATCTTCGTATCTACATCTGCACTTATTTCTTCCAAGGGCCCAGATTAAGCAGTTGGGCTCCTTTGATTCTCTAGCTGTCTAAGAATCTACCAAGATTAAGCTGTTTCGACAGATATTCATTCTCTATATTCTAAAACAGGAAATTGAAACCTAGGGAGACCAAGATTAAACAGGTTGGACCTCCCTTTAACTGAAAATTGTTCAAAAAATGGAATAGTACATCAAAATTGGAACACAGCAATGGCGCTTGAACTGGCACTTCCTCCTGGCAATCTTCATTGACCTTTGTATCAAATATGGAACATTGAAACATGCAAAGAATGATATATTTGGCATGTAAAAATGTCAATCATGAAAGATGAGTAACTTGCTGCAACAGGAGGCTAACAGTGGCTCCACTTGGGGATGGCTTTTCCTTGTGAAAAGTCAAGAAAAGTAGGTCAGACTGCCTGGATCTTCTATTGTTACTGTAAATTGAAAAATTTTAGTGCTGGTTGTCTGATAATTGAAACGGTGGGAATGAGAACAACACTTCCCCTCAATCGAAATATTTGTTCCCTGTGTAGCATCGCCCGCTTTCTTCTGCGCGCTCTAATTTTTGAAATTTTATAATAAAAGAAAAAATGCTGATATATACAAACATTTATGTACAGACATCATCTTGTTGAGAAATTTTCAACAAAAGGGATCACGATAATGTTTTAACATTCAACCATTTATAGGGCCTTCTTCAGCTGTGCTGCCATCTTCAGATTTGAGGAAATATGTGTTGTTGCCTTGTACTGCGCTGATAATGAATGGACCTTTCCAAAGAAAATCAAACTTTGCATGTTTTCCCTTGTCTTCTCTTCGTGAATCCCACCTTAGGACTTTGCTGCCAGCCTAGAAATCCTCAGCCTTGGCTCCCTTATCAAACATTATTTTGAGCTTTTCCTGCAAAATTTGAACTCTGTCATACACTTGCTCTCTGCTTTGCTGAAGGTGAATGGTCTGATTAATTCTTCTTTGAATATCATTTGGTTCAGCCTGAATCTCCTGTAACAGTTTGATAATAGGAATACCCAAAGATGAAGGAAATTTGGCTTCCATGCCATAAACTAGCTCATAAGGGCTCATCCCAATGGATTTCTTGGTTGAAAGTCTGTCTGCCCACAGGGCATTTGTGAGCTTCCGGTGCTAGTTCCTTTTGTTTTCCTCCAACATTTTCTTTATAATATTGATGAGGCTTTTGTTGGAAGATTCGGCCAGGCCATTACCTTGAGGATAATAGGCTAAAGAGCGGCCCAAGGTAATGTGAAATTTATGGAAGAAGTTGATCATATTTCTCGATTTGAATGTAGCAGCATTGTCAGTAATGATTTTCTCAGGGCAGCTAAATCTAGAGAGGATATTGTCTTCAAGGAACCAGATGATAGTGGAGTCATTGGCTTGCCTACATGGGATGGCCTCAATCCACTTGGTGAAATAGTCGGTGGCTGTTAAAATCCACTTGTGCTAGCCTGAAGAAGAGGGGTGGATTTCACCTATGAAGTCAAGACCCCACTTTTGAAAAGGTTGTTCGTTTGAGATAGGCTTAAGGGGAAAAGGGAGCAGTTTTCTTTTTCCTTCAAAGGTTTGGCATTTGTGACATGAGACAGCAAATCTTTTAACATTTGCAAATAGAGAGGGCCAATAATAACCAGCCCTTAAAATCTTGTCAGTGGTGGACTTCCAATATAGATTCCCTCCGCAGTCCCCTGCATGGAACTCTTTCATGATGTTGTTGGTTTCATTTATGGTTAAACAGTTTAGCAGTACTCCTTCACGATTTTTCCAAAACAGGGCACCATTTAAAACAAAGAACTTTAGAGCTTTCATCCTCAAAAACCTTTTCTTGGTTATGGACAATCCTAGGGGAGCACACAGGTTTAACAATACATAGCAAATATCGGCATACCATGGCGATTGTAAAAAGATTTCACTGATCTGTGGAGTCGCCAGCTCCTGTTCATTGTCCAGCTGGTTGATGTCTAAGGCCTAAAGATTTGTTTCGGACGTTAGCTTGGCTAAAACTTGTCCCTTTATCAGCTTTGTGGGTTTTATCTCAATGTCATATTCAAGGATACTGGAAATCCATTTGCCTCTTTTGCCTTCTAGTCCCTCTTGAGTTAATATGTCTTTTACAACAGAGTTTGGGACATTGGCAATCACGTGTGAATATAAAATATAAACTCTGAAGTCTTTGATGGCTTTGACAAGGCCATAGGCCTATTTTTCCATAATTTGGTATTTAGAGGTGCATCTCTTAAGGCTCGGCTAAAAAATGCAATAGGCTTTTCATTTCCTTGATCATCCTTTTGCAGAAGGACAACAACTATCGTGTGCTCCGAAGCAAAGGAAAAGATGATGAAATCCTTGTCAAATTGTGGACTTGTGAGCACGGGCATTTGAGTCAAGGCAGCCTTGATACTTTCGAAAGCCTGCTTGGTTTCCAGAGACCATCTTACCTTGGCATCCTTTTTTAACATGTTACTTAACAATTTTATCATTTCTGCTAAGTTTGGGATAAATCTCCTTAGGAAATTGATCTTTCCAAAGAATGCTTGCAACTCTTTTATGTTTCTTGGGTATGGAATTTGAAGGATTGCTTGAATTCTTTTCGGATCGATTCTGATACCGTCTTTTGAGATGATGTGGCCTAGCAACTTATCTTCCTCAAGGCCAAACGGGGACTTCTTGGGGTTCAACGAAATGCCATATTTCCTGCATGTTATGAAGATCTGCCTTAAGTGCTTGAGGTTCTCTTTATCAGATTTGGAGAACGGGGTTAAGTCATCACGATAGACGACAAGAAATTCATGGATTTCCTTGGCAAATGCAATATCCATTGCCCTTTGAAAGGTGGCACTAGCGTTCTTTAGCCCGAAAGGCATTTTAACATACTTAAATGTTCCCCAGGGTGTAGTAAAGGCTGTCTTGTCTTGGTCATTTGGGTGAACAAGTATTTGATTGAAGCCTGAGAATCCATCTAGTAAAGAAATCCTAGAGGAACCCACTACTCTTTGTAGGATGTGGTCCATTTTAGGCAGAGGGTAGTGGTCTTTTAAAGAGACTTGGTTTAGGTTTCTTAGGTCTACACATAGTTTGATTTCACCTGATTTTTTCCATGTGGGAACTAGATTGGATACCCATTAAGAGAATTTGATGGGTGCTATAATACTTGCTTCAAACATTCTCTTTACTTCCTTCTCATTGAGAGGAAGAAGCATAGGGTTTATTCTTCTCAGTTTCTGCTTGAATGGTTTTTTATTTGGTTTTAAGGGAATGGTATGTTGAATTACGGAGGTGTCATAGGACTTCAAGTCCTCATAACTCCAGGCAAATACATCTTGGAACTCTTTGAATAAATCCACATACTTTGGCTTTTGATCAGGGGGCAGATTTTTGGACAATTTAATTATTTTGGGCTGTTCTGCTGTCCCTATGTTGTGTTCTTCTTTAGCAGCATCTAAAGGCTCCATTTTAGGCTTTTTGGGCACATCATTGTCATCAAACATATCTTCTAATGGAGTAAGACCAGCAGGCAGAAAATTATTCTTCAAATCAATGAACTCAACCTATGCTTTGGTTATTTCCTCTAAATGCATTCGTCTCAGTTCTTCTATGTTTGCATTGTCAAAAACAGTTGGATTGAGGATTTGTTCTGCTATTGCAGCTGTTACAGCCTGATGATTTTCGTTTGTTTGTTGTTGGAAATTGTTCACGGCCTCCATTTCAATATTTAAATTTGAAAACTCTCCCTCAAGGGTGAGGAAATTGTTAATGTGGGAATCACTTTCAAATACTTTCCAATCTCTAATATTGTTAGGAACATCGGGCCTATGTTTCATCTCAGCAGTAAAATGGTGATTTGGATCAAAGGGAAGCTTGCATGTACTAGCAAAAGTGGCTAGAGTGTGAGCGTGTATGTTATGGTTTCTGGAAATCTTGGCAAGCTCAAGATTTAGCGAAGGTGTTAAGTATATCTGTTAGAACAGTCCTATAGGCCCTCATCCTATTATCATTAGTAACAAAGTTGCCCTTCATTTGTTGGATAATCAAATCAGAGTCACCTAGAATGGACACTTTTGTAGCTCCTAGAACTTTGAGCAGTTTTAGGCCTAAGAGGAGAGCTTCATACTCTGCCATGTTGTTGGTACATCTAAAGTTTAGCCTGTAGGCATGGCCTTCTGCATTATTTTCATGTGTATTGTGAATCCATACACCTTCCCCTGCTCCTAACTTGTTGACAGAACCATAAAACTCTAAATACCATGTAATTTCTTGTTGTTGGTTTGTACCAAGAGTTTCGGTTATTTTAGGATTGGGAAGGTCTAGAACTTCAGTTTGAGGAGGTTCTTCTTGTTTACTGGTTGCCTTGACTGTTGTGACTATTTCATGGGCATGGGCAACTGGTTCTTCATTTATGCATCTCTCTAGCTCTGAAGCTAGAGGCTTCTCATCAGTTGGAGGATCATCATCCTCATTAAAAAGAATAAATGAATCCATATCAGAATGGATTGAGTAAATTGGAAATTTTTGGGGCATCTCCTCACTACTCACCACATACTTCATTAGTGTTTCTCTATACAGTCTCTTTGGTTTCCCAAAGATAGAAATAGTGGCATAAGAGAGGTCGAGTTGAAGGGATCCTTGGAGTTTTTCTCCCCATGATCTTTATAGGAGCATACCATATTTTGTTGGAATGTCAGCAACTACTACGTCCATTAGGATTGTCTTGTTGGGAAATTGGACTAAAGACACACAAAGGTCTTTGATTAAGCCAAAGAATTTGATTTGACTTGATTCAAAGGAGTATAGATCCTTGTAGGGTCTTGTGACATCAAGGTTTAGCTTTTCCATCATAGCTTTGGGCATAAGATTGTGTGAGGCACCTGAGTCAAACACAACATTGTGCAAGATTTTGTCATGTATGTGAAGACTGACATAAAAAGGTGGAACAGATCCATATGTCGTTTTTCCATTAACTTCTGGACCAAACAGCAGCTCAGGGGTATCATCTAGAACATTTACATCATCCCTGACCTTTGGTAGTTGAAGTGATATCTGAATTTGTTGCCTATATACATCATGTTTGGCAATTTCTGAGAGGGGGATGGATATTTTGAGTTTTCCAATCTCAGCTTCTAAACTGAATGGTTTTTCTGATGGATTCCTAGCGTTAATAGCAGCAGATTTCATCTTTTCCAGAATACTCTCTGTGTTTTCCTTTGGATTGTCTATGCTATGGTGAATGACAGTTTGTGGTATTTCTGTCTTGGGAAGATTTTTTTGAGTGTTGTTCGAATTTTCTTTTGAGGAAGAAGAAGGTAGAGGCTGATTAGTAGGAGGGTGTATGTCTGATATGTCCTCTACAGTTACCTGATGCAGGTTTCGGACAACAATATTAACTGGTTTCGTTATGACAACCCTGCCTTTAATCTTATTAGGCTATTTGTTGTCCTTTGTTTTGCTAGGTGCAGGGACATCAATGGTTCTTGTTCTCAGCTTATATTGTTTGTGGACCTCATTTACAGCAAAATCATAACCTTGTTTAAAATCAAAAGACTCTCTCGTCTTGGTCTGAAATTGTTTTATATCAGGGTAGTCTTGGTCTTCTTGAGTGAGAAAGATTAGGTACTCATTTTTGAGTCTATCAATTTTATGTGATTTTCTTCTGTGGGCTCACTGGATGTGGATGCCTCTACGTAGTTTTCTTGGAAAGGAGGTCTAATATCATGGTCGGGACTAGCTCTTCCAGCATTTGTGGTTTGATTTTTCCTGAAGTTTGGATTCCTTATGGTGTTTGGTTGTTGCCCTTCCCATGATGATTTCCTCTTAACACTCTCTACTCTGTCTCCCAGCCTATGCATGTCATTGATAATAGCATCCAACTTCTAGTCTAAAGCTGAGGGTTCTTCCTTAAAGGTAGTTCTTCTCTCGGTTCTAGCTCTGTTTCTTTTGGCGATTAGGTTTGCCTCCACACTAACAACAACATTTTGCATCTCTGCAAGGCTTTGAGGGGCTCTTTCTCTTAGCTGATAAGCCATTCCAGCATTAAAACCATCAGGGAATTTTTAAAAAGCAAGATCAGGTGGAGGTCTTAAGTTTTGTGGTATTGCATTGTAGACATTATTGAACCTTGCACAGTAATCCAAAACAGTCTCCTAAGGGCCTCTTCTAATGGTGTCATATTCAGATAATATGTGCAAGGGGTCTTTCTTTTTCTCCCATCGATTAATAAAGGATTGATATAAGGCTTCTGGGTCTCCTATGGAATTGGTTGGGAGTGCTCTGAACCAAGTCCTGACATCACGAGTCAGACTTTGGACAGAAATCTTCATTCTTACACTGTCATCATCAATCTCATAACTCTCAAAGTAATCCTGTATTTTCTTTGTATGCTGAAGAGCTGTGCAGGAATTTGTGCCATCAAAATAGGTAATTTTAGTCTGATAATCCCGAGGCATAGCCCTGGGATTTGCAAGCAACTGTAAAGGCGCATATCTATTAGCCATAACAACTGGGATAAGCAGAACAACCGGGACAAGTGGAACAACTGGAGTAACAGGGATAATAGGAGTGGTAGTGGTGGTATTCGCAGTGGATGGAGGTGTGGAAACAGGGCTCGTAAAAGTGGATGATGAACCAGGGGAAGTAGGGTTTGAACGGAATAGAACTTTAACAGGGGTTGCTAAATGGCTATGCTGAATTGTTTCAGGACTGGAAGCAGTCAAACCTTCTTGCTTCTCTTGTTTTCTAATGATCTTGGGAATTATATTGGGGTTATCAAAAATAGTTGGGGGATTTGGATCTGGATTTGATCTTGTGTAACGTGAATGCTTCTTGGGAGCCAACTTCTAGCTTGTTTTTTGGGAATTTTTCTAAGAATACAGGTTAATAGAAACTTGTTAAAGGTCGGTTTCTTTCTCTGTAGAGCTTTGGATTGGTTTTCTGAGATTATCTGGGGAATTTCCCCAGCGGAGTCGCCATTATGTTATCACTCAGGTTGTCCCTAAGCTCTTGAAGGGATACGGCCAAGGTAACCACAAACTAATCTTTGGATTGCAGGTTCTAGCCCACCTGTAATCAGAGAGGGCTCTCTCTTGATGATTTAGTTTTGTTGATGATGATTTTAGGCTAGCTATTGGGTTCAATGGGTTTTGTTTAGGTTTGGATGGTTTTTGAATGGAAGGAAGATGCATTCAAGCAGAGAGGCAGGCATAGAGTGATAAGTTTCAAACCATTGGGCATGGAGTCAAGGAGTAGGAATACGGGTAGGCTTTCTTGATCACAAGAGGAATATGGAGTAGGGTAGCTGTACATGAAACAACCTTCAAGGTAAAGAGATGGAGTGAAATGTAAGGAATGAGAGGCAATTAAGAATCTCTCAATGAGCTTAACAGAGGGAAAGAGGATGAGCTCTATCTAGGGGCAGTTAAGAATCCCTGGATAACTATCACACATGGTGAATTAGGGAAAATATGAGCCAGATGGAATTCATATTTACGCCTAAAACAGATGAAAACATAAAGAAACAGTCGAAATTGAGCATAGACTGCACTTAAACAAATTCTAAGCTATTATTTCTTTCTGTTGCTTAGATGATGATATATGAATGGAAAGACAGAGGTAAGAAACACTTATTAAGTCATGTATCGGCACACGAATTCCACAGTCACTCTTAAACCATTAAGCACAGTACACAATTCATTCTCCAAGCTCGTAAGTAGTCTTTGATTATAGAAATGATCAAATATACAGTGCGAGTCTCTGCTCAAGCAAAACATCTAACCAACAAAAACCAACCCTCATTACATTGTTTAGGGTCCTCTTTATAGGTAAAATATCCAAAAAGTATTTATTACAGCTGACCTAAACAGGTCTGCAGGAAAACTTTTTAAACCTAAACTTGTGTTGGAATTAAATGCGAGTAAATATCCCTTGGGCTGTGCTAGAGGCAGCTGGATCAAAATGAGTTAATACGGTGTCTTTGGTGACCTGGTGCAGTGGTTCTGCAATAAATGTGCTTTGAGTTCTGGTCCATTGATCTCATGTGAGTTTTAATGTGCAGTCATTGTGATGATGAGCTTTGAATGGTTCCTTAACTGCTTCATGACTTTCAAGGTTTTCTTTTAATGTTTCATTTGCCTCGAGCCCTGAGAAGATCTTCACTGATACACTTTGCCGCAACACTGATACTCTTTGACATGGTTTCTGGCTTCACATCTACTTTGATAGTCTTCAATGCCTGAACCGGGTCTCTCTCTTTCTTCTGATACGCTAAAATTTGCAAAATCGGGCCTTTTCTGCCCTTTTCGGCGCAAAAATGGCTGAGGAATCAAAAGATTCCCCAATATGGCCTATTTCCTGTAGCGATGCATGAATAGCGCCAAGCGCTAATCGCGCATCGAAAACTGCCTCAGAATTTCGATCTGGGCTCTGAAGCCTCAATTTTGCACTTGCGCATTCTCCTTTATAGCTGCTGACGTCAGTGGTACCGCTGATGACGTGAGCAGTGGGACCCTCTTGTATGGTGATGACGTCAGCATGATGACGTCAGCAGGGTGACATGGCAGCACGATAGGGTGATGATGTGGCAGGGTGATGTCAGCAAGGCGCAGGCAAGAAGGGGTGAGTTGGTGGCAACTTGGCAGGTCACATGGCGCTTATGTCATGCGAGGGGAGGGCGGTTTTTGGGTTTGCATCGGACCGCCTTTGGTACGGGAGCGGTATTTGTTAGGGGCGGCCTAATGCAATGAACAGACGACAACTGTCCTGGTGTATAACAGGGAAACCGTCATCCGTCGGGTGCTATCGCACTGTTACGTAAGGGCGCCCGATATGCATGAGGGCCGTCGGATCTGGGAGAGGCGATCTGATGGTGGGCGGGAGGAGAAGATGCACGGATTTTAATTAAACTGCGCACCCGATAAACTTTAATTTTCGCGGCTTTGGGTGGGTTTTGAACTTTAGAAATTGGTGTTCTTTGCCGAGGGACTATGGTTATTCAAAACATCAATAAAATCTGAAACACCATGTGCGCGGGTCCGGTATGGTTTGGTGCATGGAGAAAGGGTTTAGCAGGGTTATTTATTTAACCAGATGTCAAATGAATCCCAAGAGTAGTGACACGGAAGGCTAATACTAGATCCCAGATAAATCTACCATTTCCTGACTTTTATTTATCTGGCTATAGTTGCCATGGGGGGAATATTTTAATATTTTTGGGGTTTTATATAGCTTTTCGCATAATAGAGGATGGGGAAATGATTTAGGGAGCTAATAAATAGAATTAGAAGTTAATATGAACTTGTGAGGTGAGATGTAGGGAAGGGGCTAATTTTTTGAAATGAAACTTAGACATAGGAAGTGAATGGACTATGGAGAAATAACCTTTACAGAAGAAATGTGGCTTCTTTTCACTAAGTCAACTCAGATGTCAACTTGGTTTGAACCAGGGTGGAGTGAAGATAGACTCTTGGGCAGATCCCAGGGTCCTTGAGGGGATGTTAGTGAATGATTTGGGAAATAAGAAGAAGGGGGAGTTAGACATGCCTCGCTTGAAGTCCTTCAGATGCGAACTGCCTGATAATTGCGATCTGGATAAATATAACACTTGATAATGTGGAATTGATCACAGATCACCATTCTGCAACCTCAAAATTACCTACCCAGCCTACCTTCCTAGAATTTTTTCTTCTTCTTGGTTTGGGTGCATTTGGGCTTGCTGACCCAGCTTTTTCAACTTTTTTCCTTTTCTGTCTTCCTATCTACATCTGCACTTATTTCTTCCAAGGGCCCAGATTAAGCAGTTGGGCTCCTTTGATTCTCTACCTGTCTAAGAATCTGCCAAGATTAAGCTGTTTGGACAGATATTCATTCTCTATATTCTAAAATAGGAAATCTAAACCTAGGGAGACCAAGATTAAACTGTTTGGAACTCCCTTTAACTGAAAATTGTTCAAAAAATGAAATAGTACATCAAAATTGGAACACAGTAGTGGCGCTTGAACTGACACTTCCTCCTGGAAATCTTCATTGGCCTCTGTATCAAATATGGAACATTGCAGCATGCAAAGAATGACATATTTGGCATGTAAAAATGTCAATCATGAAAGATGAGTAACCTGCTGCAGCAGGATGCTAACAGATTGAACGCCATAAAGAGGTGAATTCTTCCATAAAAAATCACTTCTTATGTTTTTTCCTTGTAAATACTCTTAATGCTTGAGTTTGTATGTGGCCATCCTTCTGTACATCCCATCTAAGGATGAAATTAAAGATTTAATGTGAAGATTTTTTTATCTTTGTTCTACCTCGTCTTGATGGCATGACTCTGAAATTTTTTCTATACGCTTTCGTGCAAATCACATGGATTCTCTAAGGTTTATTTGCATACTGGTGGAAACAATTTTTGGATGGAGTTTCATCTTCTTGGCTTCTCGAAATTTATAAAGAGATAAGCCCTAATAGTTGCAACTCAATCCACATGGCTAAAAAATTTGCAAGTCTTGAAATTGGTAACTTTGGGAATCAAGATTATTTCATCTAAGATTGAATACCATCTGAACTTCTGAAGTTTTTATCATGTCTCTCAGAAAAGTTGATATTTGAAGAATAAAATTTGTGGTTCAGTCTTCACTTGAGAAATTGCTGACAAGTTGTATTAGCATTTGTATTGTACATGATCTAAAAATAATGTGCAAAAATCTGAATGTTGTGAATTTGTTCTATTTAGTGTGAGATCTAGTTGAAGGTTTGTGAATAGATATTGGATGTACAATGATTTGAATGTAAATTGAGGTTGTGCAGTAATGGAAGTTAATTGGCTAAAATAGAAGTGTATTAATTGGTGTTGTGCTTACATAATTCTTTGGCCAATTAACCAATGAGTGATTAGTGTTCCTGATGTTGTGCTTTAATATTTTTGAACAACAAGAATATGAATTTCAATGTATATACATGTGCATTGATGACTAAAGTGTTGTATTGTTGTTCCCATGATATTGTGTTTCTACCAATATTGTGACAAAAGAGCAGAGGATATTTTTTTTGTTATCTATGGGCATGTTGTTGAATCATGTGGGATAATTAGTGATTCTTATGCAAATGTTAGCCAGTAACATCATTTAGTCATTCAATGTTGATTTGGGCTAAGATAACACACTATAAAAGATTTCATTAGAAAATAGATTTCTTAAATGCTGATAGAAAACTGAGCACTAGAGCATTAAAGGGAGCATGTGTTTCTAAGGATGATGTGATTGGTGGTGTTGTGAAGTAAAATGGTTGATAGAGTGTGTAAAGTGATGCATATGGAGCATGGGTGGTAGCATTTTGGTGTTGATTAGAAGCATATTGGTGGCAGAGTAACAAAGGATTGTTAAATGTATCTATAAGTTCCTATGCAGTGTGGTAACATAGATTTATTAACAAAATTGTGTTAAAGATAATCTCAAAATCCATAAGACATTTTGTTGAGGTATATGTCTACAAAGTTTCAGTTAAATTGGCATATGTAGAGACCTAGATGTATGAAAGATATAATTGTTTTGATATCATTGATGCCAATGACTTCAATGAACTACATTATTTATACTTCTATATGTACTCTTGGTAGCAGTAAGATAGTGACCTAGTAACTTTGACTTTGATGATAGAGACCTTGTTTAGAGATAGTGACCTTATTTAGTAAAAATGACCATTAAATAACATTGATGCAGCAATAATCTTGATGAGAATGATGGCTGACAATGATATTGTATGCATATATGATAGTGTCCTTATATGTGGCAGTGATATTGTTCTATAGCCTTGAAGTTTATTGACTTTGATGTAGGATGAATGATAGTATGATTTCACTTGATTTGATATATGTGCAGAGCATTGTGAGGCCAATTAACTAAGTTAGTATGTAGCATTAGCATCAGTGAGTAGTAGTAGAAGAGAGGGAGTAGTAGGTAGTGACAATCTATGAATGATAGTGCAACAACGAAACAATGGATAGTACTGAAAACAGTGGGAGCAATGGGAAATGGTAGGAAGTAGTGGTAGCAGTGGCAACTATAGCTGTAAAAATGGACAACATTAGCAGTCAAGTGCAGCAATAGAGGCTGAAAATTGATGAGGAGTACATTGTATTTGTGTTGTTATCCCTAGCACGGGAGGCCAAACAATCCAGGAAGCATTTTCTTCCTTCCAGCATTGTTGGTAAAACCCTTGGGCGTTCTTGTACTTCCTCCTAGTTCAACTGGTAAATTTGTATGTACTTGTTGAGACACAATTTTTGTGTACTGTTCATTGATTTGATGATGCTTCATATGTTTATTTTAATGTTCTAAATGTTTAAATAATAAACTAACAAATTGTGCAAAACGAAGGAAATACTAATTCAACCCCCTCTCGATATTTTCAATGGAGAGATATGCAAGAATTATGAAACTCTTCTATGCACATGCTTTAGAAAATATTGAAATATATCAAATGGAAGATCAAAGGATGATACAAAACCAAATTTGGCAACATCTTGGATCTACTAAGTGACAAGAGGGATCAAATATATTTTCACTCTAAAAGAGGTTTGCACCTTGGGAGATTTGATTCCTCTCGACATTTTCTAGATCAAGACTTAAGGTGGATTTAAGTTGGCAATATTAATGTTAATTTTATCACTAATATTGAAGCTATTAATATCATGTAAGTAATGGAATTAATATCAACAATGATGACATGATAATAATAATCATCATCAACATCTTAAAAGCATAATATTAACATTATTATTAAGAGTAACAATATTAGAAAAATTACCAATGTTGCATTACTTATAACATAAATATGTTATTAATATTATTAATATAATAATATTAATATATTTAATAAATCATCTCATTATAATATAGTAATGTTGTTATCAATATTTGTGTTATTAATGACATTAATCTTTTTCCCAAAGGAAAAATCATACTTTTACTTAAAAGACAAAGTTACATGTTGTATATGCTCCAAGAGCATTCAATCATACCAGTCAAACTTGACGCATAGGAAAAACAGTGACTTAAAAATATCAAAATAACTAGGGAATAAGTAAAAATACTTGCTTAACCTTTTCTTCCTTTCTCCTTTTCTACGTTCCTTCAACCTCTTATGTGAGGAGCGGCATTGAAAATTGCTACCTTGTTCTCTTCTGATATCATTGGGATTTTTGTATTTGAGTTTGATCTCTCAGATACATGATGTTGATTGTGCCTCCCATCTCCTTTTATATGGGAATCTTCTCCTTTTGCAGTACTCGAATTGAAGTTCATGGTGCTTTTGAACATATATAAATTTGCACCATTATTCCTTCTTGTTTACCTCCTCCATTTGATATATTTCATGTGAATTTTTATTGACCTTATGTATGAGATTATCCTTTCCCCTTCGTCCTCTTCTTTTGAGAAGTGTTTCTCTAGAAATTTCCATCCCTTAAGCGTTTTTGCTTGTTTAATTTTGCTTATTGAATCTTTCTTTTCTTGAGGTCATGAATTTTGCAAATGACTTATTTGTATACAGATTTGATGTCTAAATGGCATATTTTTAAAATATAAAAAATGGGTCCAACAATTTTTCCATGTAATAGATGAATGCAATCAAGTAATCCTTTACTAATGTCTACCTCCACATAAATTCTAGCGAAAGTAATTTTTTCTTCTTCAGTTCTCTATGTGTCTGGCTTTATGTACTTCCCAAGCTTATATCCAATTTCTTATAGTACTTATGATGAAACAAATTAAGAGGGAGAATATGCAATCTAACCCACACCGACATTTTGGTAAGAACCATTTTATTGACATCAAATCCAATAACCATGGGGTTATGAAAGGACCAACATAACCCCAAAACCATGGGCCCTCTCTCAAGAAAAATTCATTGTCCTTTAATGTTTCAAATTTAACAATGAAAAAACCCTTGGAACATAAATGAATATCACAATTTATTGTCCATGTAGTAAAAATCCGTTGAAATTGATCTGTTGGTTTTTACAAGAAGCCATTAACTCTACATAATTTCCTCGGGTTGGAAGATTGAACTAATATCATTAACCTCTGAAATATTTACTGCCATTTCTGGAACCTGATTCATTTGTTCCATAATGTAGGGGCTAGGAACATTAAGAATATAATCATATTTAACTAGAGTGTCAATGTTCCCTTTGAGGACATATTTGAATGATGTCTATCCATTAGGTTTCTTTGGGTTTTGATTGTAATATCCTCCCCTCAGTCTTAAGCTCAAAGAAATAGTGGAGTTCTTACTCACTCCATAATATTCCAACAGATACTTATATTGAAGCACATTTCCCTCATATTCAAGTACCCGAAAAGCTTTCGGTATTACCCATATGAGACGGAATACCATACTTCATATTTTCCATAAGATATCATTCTTAAATCCAATAAACAAAGGATTTTCCTCTTAGGTTTTTTATAAAAAAATTAAAATTTTCCTTCCTTCGCTATCTCATCATTCGATCTCCTAGATCCAAGTTTTTTTTAGTCATATATGTCATTCAAAAATCCAAATATAACCTTCCAGAGCTTCTTTCTACATTATTTGCCACTAGATATGGGCCAACAAAGTATACCGGAGGTTGCAGGGCACAAAATTGATCATGGAAACCCTTTCCTAGTAGATTTTTCTCCTTAACGAGCTTCTTATTCTCTATATACAAATCCATTATGAGAGAATGTAGATATAGGCATACGAAACTGGATCTATAACTAGGGCTGATACCTACACTAGAAAAGAGAGAGAGCCACAAATCTACTCTCCTTGAGTAACTCACTGCCATATATGTGAAAAGACATAAAAGACCTATGTTTGGATTGAAGTCGCTGGGAAAACATTGCATCAACAAATTTGATCTCGGCATATTGTATATTGAATTCACCACATCCATCCCAAAATGGGTTTGTCTAGTTGTCCAAACATGAAAAAACAGGTTCTTGTTTCTCTCAGTAAGAGTAAGAGTGTACCAACCTCTCTGTCCCTCAATCACCATCTAATGTGAATATTCAGTGTAACCACCCTCTCCTTATGACAAAATGGGTGCATTCTTAGTATGATAGTTCTCCTCTATGCATTCTATTGTGTCCTTGAAACCCTTTGCAATGTGGAAATTACAAAAGCAAGAAACCCTACGCAAACCTCCATTCTTGCCAATTCACATGCACAAGTTATGTTATGAAATTAAGTCCTTAATGGAATTAATCTTATATAACATTATCATTAATATTAATAACAATGATATTGCAATGTCATGAACAAACTAATGTCATAATGTGATAAACATCAGCATACATGACATTATAATGAGCATAGATCACATTTAACACAATCCTTCACCCTTCATGGACACCACAATTTAGTGCAATCCAAGAAAGCTTGACATCACATGAAAAACATATCCCATCATTACAATGTGATGGACATTACCTAATGTCACATTGTACCATACGAAGCCCTATGTTGCAACATACATATAAAACCCCAACATTGCAATGCTATGAGCATATCTGATTGTTTGAATGTGACCAACCTAATCAGACATTGCAATATTGCAAACATATTCCAAAGTTGAAATATGATGAACATAATCAACCATCAAAATGTGTTCAACAAAAACATATATGACAATATAGTTAGCCATAGGCAACGTGTTTGAACATGATCAACCATGGTCCATCATAGTCATCATGGTCAACCATGTTCAATAATGGACAAACATAGCCAACCATTAGAAAACATGGCCAACCATGGTGAAACATGGTCATGTATGGACAACTATCGAGCATAGTTGACTTTAGATGACATGGTCAACCATGATCAAGAGGCCCATGATGGTAAACCATGGTCAATCAATGTCAAAATTTGACATACCTCATTTGGATTGTCAATGCATTCTAACACTAAACATAGTCTGTAATGTTCCTAAATAGGAAATACAAGTGATAATAGCTATTATCATATGCAGCAAAATGCAAAAATGAAATATTCATTAAGCACCCACAAAAAAAATGCAAATGAAGAACTTCTGACACACTTTATTATAATTTTGCAAGATAAATAGAATATATAGTGAAATGGTGCACTTGGGCTTGTCTCAATGGGAAAACATGACCAAACCCAGTTAGGAAAATGGATGAGCTAAAGGTTGTCCAGCTGCTGCACCAATCTGCATTGCGCTGCCCAGAAAACTACTTCACGGCTGAACTTTGTCTAAATAGAAAATGGACTAAAACCACCCAGAAAATTGTGTGCTTTTATCCTCTGACTCCTTGGCCAAAACCCAAAAAAACCAAAGAAAACCTAGAAGGAAATTTGGTTGTTTTTGACTTTTGATTTTCAACCCCCTTGGAGCCTCACCCAAGCTATGGTTTCCAAATTCAACCTATTGCAAACTACCTACAAATCCCTCTGCAAACTCCTCCAAAATGTTGGATTTACCCTTGCTATTCAACTCCTCACTACCCGGATGACTCTTAGCAAAGATCAGTTGCTCCCCAAACACCATGAATTTCTCTTGGGTGGCCTTTGCGTTTTCCCTCTGCTCATAAATGTGAGTTGCTGGTAGTTGGCTCAGCTGGATGCAAAGTCCAGCGAAAATGCCTACTTTATGCTACCTCCTCAACTCCTATATCTCCTGACAAGAAATGAGTCCCCTCCTAGTCCTCTGTTCCCTCTGCGTGTTTTATGGCTGCCAAGAAATATGCACTTCCCTCTCTCTACGATGGTGACAGATGTGTGTTGCTGCCCCTGAAATCTCTCATAGAACAACCTCCCTAGGGAGGGTAGGATGGTCCCCAAAAGTAGAGGTTCAATCTCCTGCATGACAGATTTGTGGCTAAAAGACGAGTAGTCTTGCTAAAAAACAAAGCGTACAAGTGAGTGTTTGTTTGCAAATGTAGAAGATACTCCACAAAATTAGTCCATCCCCCTTTTATAATTTCTCCTCATTCCTCTAGACTTGTTTTTTGTTAATATTATTTTATTGGTGGGGGCCATTTTCTACTAAGTCACTTTTTCCACCATTTAATAAAATAACAATTTTCCGCTATTCTCCATAAGTAATACTAGTCGCCTTTCTCAAATAATATTTTCTCCCTTTTAATTAATATTACTAAAATTGGGTAAAATTCCTTAGTGACTCCCCTATTCACAAAATTGGGGATATTACATTCCTCCTCACCAAAAATTACTTGTCTTCAAGCAAAGCTTGAATAAGCGCTCTCTCTCTGCTAACCAAATTATCACTGCAAACAATATCAGGCTCCCAAATGTGCCACTAAGTCACCTTGAATCCCTAAACCATCCTATAATAAATGAATCCCTCCATACTAGGGTCCCATTATAATCTCAAAAATATGCCACCATATCAAAATTGCACAACTCTAATTACAACTGACTGCCTATCATGCACATACCGTATCCTCCTCTCCTAAAACTCAATAATGAAATACTGACAAATGTCAAATACATCCTGCCCAGGCATCTCCATGACACCAAAGCCTACCCATGCAATGGTAACCCTGAACGTTTGTAGCAATAGGGAAAACCTACCTCTCCATACGATGAAGGCCTCTGTGAAACCCCATGTGTCAATCAAAGGGTGAGCTAGATCACTCTTTTCCATGACTCTGCTCATCATGAGATAGAGTGATATGTTAATCAACTGAATCCCCGGATCCCATAGCAAGACCTATTGCGACATAGCTCTGGAAACTATTCGAACCCATCTATTCCTCATATCTAGTCCCTGCATGCAATCAATATATATGCTCCATATATCATGAACTAATCTGATGCATGTGAAACTGCCATGTTCCTGCCACTGCATATTACTGATGATTGCTGAAAACTGCAAGTGCCAAATAGCTACCCCATGAATGCATCCAATAGATGAGTTTGTTGATACTCACAATCAACTCAATGTATGTGGATCCATCCTACTCCTGCCAACCATCACCACTAAGTCTGCCATCCACCCTCTCAATAATGTGCCAATACAATGTCTAAAGCTCGGACATGGATTAGAAAATTTCCTCAATCATACATGGTATCCTCTACTCATGCAGGATCCCGACATGCCCTGTGGAAGGAGTGGAACATGTCTCCCCCATGACCATCTCCCCAGGTGTAAGTTGAGTGATGAACGATATACCACCCTTGCATAATATCACCTCATCTCCCAACTTATGGTTGTAAACTCATGCACCGACCCTGCTCCTCCACTGTAGAATATCTATCATGCCCCTGAGGCACTGAATCTCATAGCATCATCTCAGGAAAATCCCACAAGTCCTGCTATCTATACTATGGGCCTAGATCGAAAACAACAAGGATCCCCTCAACTGCATGTGATGTTAACGAGTGGAAGATGTGTGGGTTTCGATGAGTATGATCAAGAACCCATCTGCGCATTCCCGATTGGTCCTGTGACTAATTCTCTCTCCCAACATGGGTATGTCCACCCCAATGACATGCCTAACATCCTCGTTAAGGAATCTCCCTGCTAGTAGAAATCCCTCTATTTGCAGTGCAACCTCAAATACTACTACATATAACCATGTATCCTCATGTCTCGTGGTATACAACTGCATCCAATCACACATCACTATGCACCACTGGACCCTACTACATGTTGCTACATCATCTCGGATCAACTATTATCCCTCCTATATCGATGTTTCCATCACTCTATGAGGGAATGCATTAATATGTGAACCACTCCTACACCATGATGGAACCTTGAGCAACACTAAGCACCACTGCACACCTCCGTGCTCCTCCACATATTGTTGTGCACTGCTGCATACCCCTATACACCCCTGGATATCAAGGTCGAAGACTAAGTCCGTAGGCATCCTCCTGCGTCTTGTCAGGATCACCATCTCTAGTACCACTCTGATGGTAAGCCCTCCATGATGTGAGTTATATCTCCTCATCTTCCTAGAGAGACCTAAGCGACCTAACTCTTTACATGCTAACGCAAGTAACACTACTGAGGCCATCCTCAGTAGCTCTGGTGTCAAATATTCCAGTGAGAGATCATTGTCTCCATATAATACCCTGTCTAGTGGCCTGCCAATGCCACCCTTTCCTATCAACTCCTGCCAAAGTAGGCTAATCATCCAATCCCATGTATTCCCAACATGCCATGACAACCCATGAAATCTGCCTGCTCCCTTGTCAATGGATCATGTCACTTGTGTTGTCAAGAACTCTGTAGGGGATATGAAATTGTCTGTGTGCCCAACCACCAACTCCATCATGTGACTACTACCATCACCTACTAACTCCATGATGTGAAAGAGAATCCCACCTAGATCCCCACAACAATGTGGCTCTTTAGCCCCTCTGCTAATACATAGCCTCTGTTGAACTGTGGCCATGGATCCATTTAACCTCATAACTAGCTCCACCGGATACCAACTCAATATCTCTCTCCATCCAATCCCAAGAGAGGGATCAAATTCACAAAAAACCATACATGAAACAAGTCACTCATCCTGCGAATGTTTCTCCATGTGTAACTCATGTCGCCTCATCACACTGACCTGGTTGGTACATAAAACCTGTCGGGGTAATTTTGTACCTCCCTCTCTACTGTGTAGAAGTAGCCTATAAATATTGCAAGTCCATATATATAAGCCTGAAGAGAGGTATTATTTGGAAGTATTGTGGCTTTGGTGATGGTCTATGCATTCATATGCTCTAAAATACTGGCAAATCCAAAATATGACTGATCATCCTCCTCCAACATGGGCTCTACATGGGTCACAACCTACCCCTCCATTACTGTCTCACGTCCCTTTATGTATTTTCCATGCTGATGTAGGTGGATACCCTCAAGGAACTCAGTCATGGCTCTAGGTACCTCTGTGTCTCCTAGCACCTCACCTATGGACAACACCTCATGAACATATGGCTTTAAAGGTGTAGGCTCTACTATCTCCAACAAGGTGTCAACCAATGCTATCAAAGAGGTCTCCAACAACGGTGACTCTTCTACCACATTGGGTATATCAATGTTCTCCTCACCATCCTACATGCCCTCATGCTCAACCTCCTCCTCAGGCTACTAACATCTAAAGCCCGGTCTCCACTAGCAGAAACCCCCCCTACTCTCACCCTCTGACTACCCTCCTCTATAGGATGATCTCTTCCTTGATCCATACTTCTCCTTTGGCTCAACCAGAAAATGAGGCATGGTAGGACAACCAAATTGGCAATACGTATGGGTGTTATATTGTTGGGTTGTGTGTGCATGCACATGGCTTCTTTGCTGGGTATGACTCAACATCCCTACTATTTGTTGCATCTTGTCTAGGACTTGTTAGTTTTGTATCCTCA
Organism: Pinus taeda; assembly: GCA_000404065.3. Lineage (NCBI taxonomy): Eukaryota > Viridiplantae > Streptophyta > Pinopsida > Pinales > Pinaceae > Pinus > Pinus taeda. The sequence goes on along the minus strand of APFE030742760.1, from coordinate 12,950 downwards.
ACTGTTGTTTCTACCTCATCAATTCCTCCATGATCCCTTGTGTACTCTTCTCTTTTTGTGTCATTGGAGTGCCCATAAATTCACCAGTCACTATGCATGCATGGAAAAAACCTCCATGATCTTGTTAGCTCCCCCACAACTGGCCAATATCAGGCTCTGATACTACTGTAAGGTTTTGAAATAGGAAATACAAGTGATAACAACAATTATCCTATGCAGCAAAATACAAAAATGATATATTCATTAAATGCCCATAGAAAAACTGCAAATGAAGAATTTTTTAGCCATTTTATTACAATTCCGCAAGCAAAATACAATATATAGTGGAATGGTGCACCTGGGCTTGTCTCAATGGACAAACTAAACCAAACCTATGTAGGAAAATGGTTGATATGATGGTTGGCTAACTGCTGCAGCAATCTATATTGTGCTTCCTAGAAAACTATTGCACTACTAAACTTCGATTGGTTGGAAAGTGCATTAAAACCATCCATAAAATTATGTGCTTTTAACCCTGGACTCACTTGCCAAAAACCAGAAAACCCCAGAAGGCAATTTGGCTAGTTTTGACTTCTCATTTTCGACCCCCTTGGAGCCTCACCCTAGCTATGGTTGCCAAATTTGACCTACTACAAACTGCCTACAAATCCCTCTGCAAACTCCTCCAAACTGTTGGATTTTCCCATGCTATCCAACTCCTCATTACCTGGATGACTCTTAGCCAAGATCAGATGCTCCCGAAACACCACAAATTTCTGCTGGGTGGCCTCTCCACTGCCCCTTTACTTAGAAATGCAAATTTCTAGTAGCTGGCCCAGCTAGTTGCAAACTCTAGCAAAAATGGTTTCTCTATGTTGCCTCCTTAGCTCCCAGATCTCCCGACAAGCAATGAGTCCCCTACTTATCTTTATTTCCCTCTGTGTATTTTGTGGCTACCCAGAAATACACACTTCCCTCTCTCTGCGATGGTGATTGATGTGTGTTGCTACCCCTGACTCCCTAAAATATTTTGTAGAATAGCCTCCCTAGGGCGGGCACAGATGCTCCCCCGAAGTAAACATTGAATCTCCTGTGTGAGAGATTCATGACTAAACAGCCGGTGGACTTGCTAAACAACAAAGCGTACAAGTGAGTCTTTGTTTGCAAATGTAGAAGATAATCCACAAAACGAGTCCATCCTCTCTTAATTTCTCCTCATTCCTCTAGAATTTTTTTTAATATTATTTTATTGGTGGGGGCCATTTTCTACTAAGTCACTTTTTCCACCATTTAATAAAATAATAATTTTATGCTAATCTCCAATAAAGTAATATTAGCCACCTTTCTCCAATAATTTTTTCCCCTTCTTAATTAATATTTCTAAAATTGGGTAAAATTCCTTAGTGACTCCCATGCTCAAAAAATTAGGGATATTACATAGTCAACATGGGTGCCATGGTCAATCATGGTCACCATGGGAATCATGGTTAACCACAATCACCTACATGTAAACATTGATAGATAATAGTCAACTATAGTCAACATGGGCATCATTTTTAGCCATATTCAACCACAAGCATCATGTTCAACATGCCAAAAGTCAATAAGGGCATAAACATTAAAATAGTCATTAAAGTTAATAAACTTTAAATAATAAAATTAATACTTAATATTTAATTCGATTTAATTAATACCTACATGTTTTAATATTTATTTTTAATATAACTTTTCTAATCATATTATAATATCAATTTAATATTACTTTTACTTTATATTGTTCACAATATAACTTTAATTATTTTAATGTTGTTTGCAATTTGAGGAACAAGAATTAAAGTTGCAGTGTGATGAACAAAAGATGACATTGCAGTTTGACAACAAAACCCATTATAATCTCATGAATAATATCTATCATCATAATGTGATAAACAGTAAATGTCATTGCAATGTGACAAACAACAACCAACATCACAATGTCACAAGCAATGTTAGAATGTTAAAAATAATCAACATTGTTGTAATGTGCAGAATAAGAAATGGTGTCACAATATAATGAAAAATATACATCATTTCCATGTCACCTACAATATATTTAATAACTTTAAAGTTGCTTGCATTGTCATGTACAACAAATGATGTTGCAATGTGATAAATATTGAATGTCGGCACAATGTAACGAATAATAAATGTCATTGTGATGCGATCAACAATAGACACAATTGCAATGTGATGAATAATATCTATCATCATAATGTGACAAAAAATAAATGTCATTGCAATGTGTTGAACACGAGAAAACATCACTATGTGACGAACAATTTAACAATGTTATGAATAGTCAACACGATCGCAAAGTGATCAACAATAAACATCATCAGAATGTGACCAACAATAAATATAATTACAATGTGCAAAACAACATACAACATATGCATTATACTATGGGTTGACTATGGTTGATATGCATTAACATAGTAATTATCAAACATGGTTAACTACTTGACATGGTCAAAAATGGACATAAATTCTCAATGTTAGAATGGTCAATCATGCTGACAATGGTCAACCATTGCAACATGGTTGACCATAGTCATCATAATCACATAGTCAACATAATAATTTATAGTCATGGGATTTAACAAAGTCAACCATAATCACAATATCCAACATATAAAACACGATCAATCATAGTCGACCTACTCAAACATAGTCAATCGTGTTCAATTATGCTTGAAACAACTCAATAATGGTCAACCATGGTAACTAAATCATCCATGGCCACCATAATCATCTATGGGAATCCATAGTCAACCAATTCATGAAGCATAGTCAACATGGTAAACCATATTCATTTATTGTTAAACATGATCAACAATGGCCAACCATAGTCAAACATAGTCAACCATGCTCTTACAAGCTCATATATGGTTGAAAAATCTCACCATGGTCAAACATGGACATGAGATTCAACCATAAGGAATCAACTCAACAATGGTCAACCATGGTTAAATGATCATTAATGGTTAACCATAGTTAACTATAATTGATCATTGTCAATCCTTGTCACCAATTTCCTACCATGGCCACTATCGGTCAATTCTCACCAACCTTGTCAACCATGGTTAGCCATCATCAAGCATGGTCAACTCTCTTCAGCCATTATCAAACATGGCAATACATAGTCCACAATTATAGTTAATCTTGATCAACCATATTCAGTTTATGTTGACCATTATCAACCATAGTCAACCATAATCAACCTTAGTTAGCAATAGTTAACCATCATACACCATAGACAACTTGGGAAACCATGGTCAACTAAGGATAAATATGTTCAAACCATTTTCAATAATGGTCTCCATGGTTGCTATGGTTAATAATGGCCACCCATAGGCAACATGGTTCAACATGCTTAACCATAGTCAACATGTGCTTCATGGTCAACCATGGTTCACCACAGTCATCTATAGTAAATGTTGACAACCATGAATAAGCATGTACACCCATAATCAACCATATTTTAACCATATGTTAACCATGTTTTACTAGACAAAATATTGTCAAACATTGTTCAATAAAGTCAATCTGACCAACAACAAATATCGTAGCAATGTGCCAAACAACATATGGCATAGACATTGTATGATGGGTTGACCATGAGTTATATACATTAACATAGTATTCATTGTCAAACATGGTCAACTATACTCAACATGGTCAAACATTGACATATTTTCTCAAGTCACAATGGTCAATCATGGTCACAATGGTCAACCATTGTGATATGCTTAACCATAGTCAACGTCGTGACATAGTTAACATAGTCATCTATAATCATCACATTCAACATAATCAACCATAATTAGCATATCCATGATATAAATCATGATCAACCATAATCAACCATAGTCAACCATGTTCACACATGGTCAAACATGGTTAAATAAAATCAATCATGGTTAAACATTACCAAGATGTTGAAACATTGTGACACATTGTCACCCATGTTCAACCATACACCACCTTAGTTAGCCATAGTCAACCATGGTTAGCCATGGTCAACCATGATGAACCATGATCACATCTAGTTAACCTAAAAAAACCCATTCTCTACCTACTCTTAATAGTGAGCTATGTTTAAACATGGTTAGAATGGTCAAACATGGTCAACCATATTCCTCCAATTTTAAACATTGCCAACCATGGTCAACCACGTTCACCCATAGTCAACCATACTTGACCATAGTCATTTATGCTCATACAAACTTATCTATGGTCAAACAAGCTCACTAATGTCAAACATGGATAACAATGTCAACCATAATTAGCTAGCTCAATAATGGTCAATCATGGTCAATCATGGTTAACATGATCATTAGTGGTCAATAATAGTTTCCCATAATTGGTCATTGTCATTCCTTATCACCAATGGCGTGACATGGTAACCTATAGTCAATCCTCATGAACCCTTAGTCAACTATGGTCAACCCTTATCAACCTTGTTAGCCATGGTCAGTGATCGTTAACCATGGTTGACCCTCTTAAGTTGTTGTCAAACATGGTCATCCATAGTCAACAAAGGTCAACCTCAATCAACCTTACTCAACCATGTGTTGACCATGGTAAACCATAGTTAATCATTGTCAATGAGAGTCAATCATAATCAACCACATTTAGCAATAGTCAACCATCACACATCATGGACAAGTTGGGAAGCCCTAGTCAACCAAGGTCAAATATGGTCAAACCACATGGTCCACCATGGTTAACTATGGTTAATCATCTGTATAACATTAAGGTAAATGTGACAACAACATTATTGTGCACATGGTCAATAAATTTTGTAACATTGATGTATTTAAACAACGATGTTTCCTTACTGTTTACCATGGTTAATGATGTATTTTTTAACATTAATGTAGGATTAACATTAACATTAATGTAACATCAACCATGTTAATCATGGTCAATAGAGGTCAACCATTGTAACCATTGTTAATCATGCTCAAGAGAGGTCATCCATGGTAAGCATTATTAAACATGTTCAACTGAGGCCAACCATGGTGACAAACAATGGTTGACCCTCTTCAACCCATAGTCAACCCCATCGATGCATTTCACATTAATGTAACATCAACCATGGTAAACCATAGTTGATAATGGTCAACCACGATTGACAATGGTCAACCATGGTAAACTAAGCTCAATGATAATCTTTCCTCTTAATCCCTAGTCAACCTGGTTATCATTATGAATTATAGTCAATTGAGGTCAACCATGGACTACCTTGACCAACAATGATTAACCCTCTTCAACCATGGTCAACCTTGTCAGCCCACTTCAACCATTAATGCAACCATTTTTGTAACATTAATATAACATTAACATTAACATTAGTGTAACATAAACCATTTTCAATGATGGTTGACATTGGTCAGCCATGGTCAATATTAATGTGACATTAATACAATAATGTAACAATAGTCAAAATTAATGTAACATTGTTAAATCGACGTAACATTAATGGTTGACCATGGTTGAACCTGGTGAACTCTCTTCAACCTTGGTCAAACTCATCAACCATGATTGAACTAATCAACCTTCTTCAACCATGATCAACAAATACACCCCCCACATGTTACCCGTCGACTAGCACAACCACATTAGTAAATGTAGTTAATATTTGCCAATTGACACAACATTTTACACCTTTTATATCAACATATGAAATAATGTCGACTAACATCAACAAAAATTACTAATATATTTGTGCTAGTTATAATTTTTTTAGTATATGAATTAAACATATATCCATATAAAAAGACATATAACAATATTTTTCAATATGAAGAATCATGTAATTAAGAAAAATTAGCCATTTTATTAATAGGGATTTTTAAACTTAATAGATAAATTATAGTTAAATTTTTATTACAATACCCATAATTATTATTAATTAAAATATTCCATTTTATAAAAAATTAGATCTTACCATCAACTTATTAATTATTAATAATTTAAATTAAAATTACAAAAACTTATTTCAAAATAAATAAAATTACAAATAAAAATAAAAGTATCGATTTGCTTTTGAAAATCTTACAAAACATTTATAGCAAACATGGAATCATGAGCTATTCAAATCTCGTGGCTCATGCCGTCGGTTGCTAAATATAGTTTAATCATTATGGAGAAAGTAAGAACCTCTTCTCCTTAACCATAAAATAACTTTTATGGCAAAGAGTAAGTCCCTTAAATCTTTAGATCTTGTGGTTCAGTGCCTTGGTGGCCAAATATTGTGCAATCATTATGGACCAGTGACACCATGTTGTGTTTTTTTATGAATAGATTCTTAGATATGTATGTATTCGTTCTGATATCCATTCATGAATGGAAATAAAAATATATTATCTCATAAATAAATTTATTCATACTTTCACTATCGATTTAGCTTTCTCGAAAGTAAATCTGTTCATAGCTTTACTATCGAATTAGTCTTCTCGCTATTGATTGACCACCAGTTTATAATTACCGCACAAAACCATGAGAGATTCATTAAAAAAAAGCATTTTTATAACAGCCTTTTCAATGATGAACAGCACAATTATCTACTCATTAGAACATTGGACTGTTTCTCAGACTTCTCAATTATGAACAGTACAGTTATCTACTCATTAGAAGATTGGACTGTTTCTCTGTTTTCTGTTTAAGTGGTTTTTATGTGGTGGATTCAGATTGTGGACGCGCAGAAAATATTATTAGAACACACAAAGTTTATGTGGTTTGTCAGTGAATAAGAATATAAACGAATGGCATTAGTTTTCCCTGCAATTTGATTACAGACTGACATTCAGTTCATATCAAAACTTACCTAATGAATTGTCACTGAATAATAATGCCAACGATGGCATCTGCCGCGAATGTAGTTTGCAATCGAACAAACAACTGGTGATCAATATTAATATAAGAAAAGAAATAAGCAGACAAATATAGTAAGAATGTCGTCGGTCATTAGGCTCGATTTGTATCCATGGCAGTTGTCCTCAGCATTGTGGAAGATCTAATGGGGGCGACTGGAGACTCAAAAGAGAATCAGGTCCATTGTTAACCACAAAAACCATCGCCAACCCCCATGTTATGTGCAAGTCTAAGTGGCAGTGCATCACCCAAGCTCCTGCCATACATAATCACCATCACCAACATCAGGGCATTTTGAAGAGACAGCAACCAAAGTAAGGGGAATGCTGTGTAACTTTTTGCTTACCAGGATTGTCAGCAACGAATCTTATGGCAGCCCAGCCATTGACTGGAACGTTCACGGTGTTGCGCAAAGGAGGATCCACCAGGTTGAACTTCTGAGGATCTGTTTGTGCATTATAATCACCAAACCCTGCTCCCACGATGTAAAAGTCATAACCATGGAGATGGATAGGATGGCCTTCACCAGCAAATATATTTGTTCCCTGGAGAATTACTTGAACTGTCGCGTTATAGTTAAGAACTTTCACTTTCGTGGATTTCACTGGGGACCAGAGGCCTCTGCTTACGTTCTTCGCAGTATAATCAAATTGCACGGAAGGGTTGTCGGGGAAGTCCGTTGTGAATACCCCTTTCATGCCAAAATGCTGAGCTTGAAGGATTGAAGAAGTCGATGCCAGAACAACCGATACGTTATTCATACTCGCTGCAAATCTAGATCCGTTGGGACCTCCACAAGACTGTCCTGGACATTTGATCAGTCCAAGACCTATGGTGTAGAAGAGATTTTCGACCACCCTCTGAGGAACAGAGACCGGGTGGTCGCTCGAGGCCAAGCTTCTTAGACCATTAGCGAACTTAGTTGCCGTCTCGGTATCGTTATAAAATGGAAGACTAGGCATGGTTGGAGTTATTGTACTGCCAAAGCTTCCCTTGTAGTCTAGAATGGCGACGGTGGTGGTGTTATCGAAGGGAACTCCTTGGCCACTGGAATATGCTCGAGCAGCCATGTAATATCTTCCTGAACCTTGATCGGCAGTGAGAAGTACATCTGTTGTCTGACCGGGGCCAAGCATAAGAATGTTGGTCTGAAAAGGCTTCGTATACGAAGCATCCACAGCCACGACAGTCAATTTGTGGCCACCCATTGAGAAGAATAGATCGGTATTGAGTGCAGCATTGATCACCCGTAGAAGCTTAGTTTCCCCAGTCTGCACTGACACGCGAAAAGTATCTGCATCCATCACCTGTAATGAGCCAAGCTCTCTAAATAGAGTGGATCAGGTTCGCTTTTCAATTTTGAAATAACAGAGGAATTTCAGTCTCTAATTACATGCATAGAAATTTACATGAACTTGAACACTGGTATAGGTCTCCTCGCTGTCCATTTATAGTAAACGCATCTGAAACGTTGGGGGCAGCCCCTGTTTGAGTTGCTTGCTTCACAACATCCAAAGGGTTCCTATTCCACCACTCCCCTGCGATTGCAAACACGGACTGGCATTACAGCGAACATAATTGAATATTGCTAATTGGAATCACAAAAGATAGAATTGTTGGGGATTTTTTTGGCAAAATCCCAAAAACAAACAATTCAAACACACAGGGGCAATGCTCTGTTTCCTTTACTCCACGATCTTCTGGCACAGGGAAGCTTTTTAAAAAAAATTACTGAGAACACAGTATTGCACCACCATAAAAGGATTTCTATTCATTAAAACAAAAATCACTGATATATATTCATCCTCTTTCACTCAGAGGGATTCACCAAAACATTTCAAAAGAAATTACTCTGTCTCCTTTTACAAAATGAATTTTACACTGCTGTGTAAAATCTTCATTCACTACTGTAAAAATAACTTTTACATTTACTGCTGCAAAAATAAAAAGATCAACACACTGCTGTGTTGAAATTATGCATTCACCAAAAACTTACATTACCCTTTTCATTGCTGTGTGAAAGATTTCATGGTTTTTAATGATACATGCTTCACCCTGGTTTTCATACTCCCTACTTCACACTGCTGTGCGTTTCATTTCACAATACAATTCACAAAAAAAATTACAATATGTGCTTGCCTTGTTCAGTAAAACAACATTTACACCCGTGAATAATTAAAAACAATAAAATTAAAACTATATGACATTGCCCATACCTATCATAAGTTTGCCATACCTCCCTAAGAAATAAAAATATTAAAATTAAAGGCTTTTACCAAAACTCTACTAACCCATTTAAATTGCGTTTATGTTTCAGTGGCGGTCAACCCAAAAACTTTAAGTAATGTCAAAAATTTATTTGCTCAGGTTTGTGATGTCCGTCAACCGTTGATTTAATCGAACGGTCCACAATGATATCGGGTGAGCCTTTTTAACCGAACTTTACCTCCTGAGAAACTGTCAGAGGGTGACGTATGGGGAGAGCCACGCGTCAACTTTAAATTTTCTCGGGTCGCTTGTGTACGAAAACTGCCTTCACACAAAAGCGGTCTGAGAAACTCACTGCGGGTTTGTGGTTTTACTGTGGTGGTTTTGGGCGTTGGTATGGCTGCGTTGAAATTACATTTTCAACACTCCCCTTTAATTTCAACTGCTGGGCATTTGGTCATACCCAGACACTTCCTCAAAAATTCAAAGCTTTTCTAATCCAATGGCTTTGTCAAGATGTCTGCAACCTGTTGTTGAGTCCTGCAATGTTCTAGGACAATTCCTCCATTGTTCACCAATTCTCTGATGTAGTGAAACCTTGTATCAATGTGTTTCGTTCTCTTATGAAACACTGAATTCTTTGACAATGCAATAGCTGAGCTATTGTAACAAAAAATCATTGTCGTTTTTGCCTGCTCTTGGCCTAAGCTCCTCAACATCCTTCTCATCCAAATTGCTTGACATGCTGCTGCTATAGCTGTCACATATTCAGCCTCTGCTGTAGACAATGCTACAATGGACTGCTTCTTAGAAGTCCATGAAATGGCACTTAAACCCATATGAAAAACATAACCGGAAGTGCTTTTCCGATCATCAACACTTCCAGCCCAATCCTATCAGTGTATCCAACCAAATCTGAATGTTCTGAGACATTATATAAAATTCCAAACATTTTGGTACCTTTGACATACCTCAAAATTCTTTTTGCTGCCTGCCAATGTGCCTCCTTTGGCCTCTCAATGAATCTGGAAATTAAACTAACAACATACATAATGTCAGGCCTAGTTGCTGTTAAATACATAAGGCTGCCTACAATACTCTTGTACAAACTAGGATCAAAATCCTTGCTGTTGTCCTCTCTGCTGAGTT
>APFE030742759.1:0-15618 GCA_000404065.3 Pinus taeda | reverse complement strand
GTCATAAGTGTATCTTCCTGGGGTATTCAAACACCTCCAAAGCATACCGTCTCTATGATGAAGTAAATAAAAAGTTTGTTGTATCTAGAGATGTAATTTTTCTTGAATCATCCAAAACTAACGATGTTGTTGAGCAGCAACTTGATCGCTTGGATAGATTCGCAAAAGAAAAATCATTTCAAGAATTTGATAATCATATTTCACATCTTGAAGGGGGGATTCCTATACTAGATCAACATGTGGAATCTTCTTCTGAAGAACACTCTCCCCCGCATGAAACTCCAACGACAGATGATGCTTTAAGTGATGTGATTGATAGAATTGGGAGACTCAATATTGATTCAATCCCAACTCAATCAACAGAGCAGCTTGGACCATCTTAGAAAGGTCCCCCAAAGTGGCTGACAAAGACACTTGAAAGTGTTCATCCTGATGAGGTTGGAAAGAGAGGAACTAGAAATTTAAACCGGCAAAATGGAGGTGATGTGGATGACTCTAATTCACCTGTTGATATGGATGTTTCTTATGATTGTGAATTGAACTTGTCTATATATTGTGAACCAACTTCCTTCAAAGAAGCTAATTCTCATGATGAATTGAAAGAAGTGATGCAAAAGGAGTATGATTCCCTCATAAAGAACGACACTTGGAAGGTGGTTGATCCTCCATTAGGAACCAAACCAATAGGCTACAAGTGGGTCTACAAGAACAAGTATAAAGTTGATGGCTCACTTGACAAGCACAAAGCTAGGCTTGTGGAAAAAGGTTTTGCACAGAAGGAAGGGGTTGATTATGAGGAGACCTTTGCCCCCATAGCAAAATGGGCTACCATCCGGACACTCTTTGCACTAGCAGCTCAGAACGGTCGGAAAGTCCATCAAATGGATGTAAAAACTGCTTTCTTAAATGGAGATGTAAAACAGAATGTTTTTATGTCTCATCCTGAAGTATTTTTTGTGAAAGGACATGAACATAAAGTATGAAAACTTGTGAAATCCTTGTATGGCCTCAAACAAACACTACGAGCCTGGTATGAAAAACTAACTCAGCATCTTCTGAAACTCAATTTCAAACATTATGATCTTGATGATGCAACTTTATTTGTCAAGGAAGTTGGAAAAACAGTTGTATATCTTGTGGTATATGTAGATTATTTTTTGATGACAGGGAACAATGAAAGCTACATTGCATCCATAAAGAAGGAATTGGGTAAAAGTTTTGAAATGACTGATTTGGGCTATGTTCATTACTATCTTGGCATTGAAGTAACCCAACATCTGAAGTCCATATTTCATTCTCAAAAGAAATACATTGGAGATCTGTTGAACAGGTTTGGCATGACAGAATGAAATCCTCTTACTACTCCAATGGAACAAAACTTAAAACTCACATCTATTGAAGGAAAAGAATTTGAGGATGCAACAAAGTATAGACAGCTTGTACGAAGTCTCAACTACCTAACTACTACCACACCAGACATTTCGTTTGCTATTGGAATCCTCTCCAGGTTTATGAAAAAGCCTTGTGAGGGACATTGGTCTGCTGCAAAAAGAGTTCTAAGGTAATTGAAGGGACTCAAGACTTTGGAATCAAGTATACATAGGTGGATGACTTCAGCTTGATTGGATACTCTGATTCAGACTTTGATGGAGACAAAGAAACTGGGGTATCTAATTCAGGATATGCTATGAGTTTTGGATTAGGAGCTGTCTCCTGGAGATCACAAAAACAATTAGTTCCAACGGATTCCACAACTGAAGTAGAATACATAAAATTCTTGAAGATTTGCAGGTAAAACAAGTACAATCAACTCCACTCATGATTGACAATACCTCTGCAATAAAGTTGGCCAAGAACCCAAAGTTCCATGATCGAACGAAGCACATCAATACTAAATATCATCTAATTTGACATCATGTTGAGGCCAAAACAATCCATCTCCGTCATTGTTCCACTAATGAGCAAGTCGCAGACATATTCACCAAAGCGCTTGGAAGAGAAAATCTTGAACAATTCAGAATGATGCTTGGACTCACCAACATCCCTTCAGATTATGGGGGGGAACGTTGACACCTAATCCTCATGATTGGGTGAATATAATGTAAAAAGATAAATAAATAATATGAACACTCATCGGGAGATGAAGTGAACAGTCTCTCCCTCATGTATATAATGAAGACCTACCTGAAGGAATAAACATGAATCAAATTTTGGTTGAGTTACTGCCTGGCCTAATAGATTTATACCCAATTTGTCGGAACATTTGCCTGAAATGACTAATATATTGAAAAAGGACAGCACTGTGAAATGGACCGAGGATGCCTTGAAGTCATTCAATTTGGTAAAGTTGTCTTTGACCACAGCCCCGGTCTTGATTAGTCCTGATTACACTGAATATTTCATTATATTTTCATTTTCATCTGAGCATACCATGGTTGTGGTATTGATGCAAAAGAGAGATCAGATTGAGCAACCCATTGTTTTTTCAGTAGGACTATTCGAGACGCTACCTTGCGGTATAATATCATTGAGAAACAAGGGTTGGCTCTCATAAAAGCATTGAAGGATTTCAGAGTGTACATTTTGCATTCACACACCATAGCATATGTCCCTAATGCAGCGGTAAAATATGTTTTGATGCAAATTGATCCAGAGGGAAGAAGGGGTAATTGGATAGCAGTGATGTTGGAATATGATCTGGAGACTAAACGCGTTAAACTGATCAAAGGACAAGGCTTAGCAAAACTAATGGCAGAATCAAATCTACATGCTCTAGACATAAATCTCATAGTAGCAATGTAGGAGGATGAGGATGGTGACTCATTCATTCAAGTTTCAGAAATGTTTCTCCAATCACCGTGGTATTCTGATATAGTTTATGTTCTTCAGCATCTTTCGCCACCCCATGGAATGTCAAGAAGCAAAGGTAGATCACTAAAACTCAAATCAATGAAATTATGCATTTTAAATAGTGCTCTTTTTTGGAAATATCTGGGAGGGGTTCTTCTTAATTGTTTGGTTGAAGACAAAGCTCAGCAAGTGATGCATGATTTTCATAAAGGTGATTGTCGCAATCATTTGTTTTGGAAAACAACAGCTAACAAAGTGTTGAGAGCAGGATATTATTGGCCGAATTTATTTTCAGATTTGTATAAGATAGTGATGAGTTGCCATGAATGCCAAGTTTTTCAAGGAAAAAGGAAGTTGCTTCCTCTTCCTTTGAAACTAGTTGAGTAAATGCACCTTTCTAGTAGTGGGGACTTGATTTCATAGGGAAAATCCATCCTATATCATTAGTACAACATCGATGGATCTTGACAGCTATCGATTACTTCACCAAGTGGCCACATATACGGTAATTATTCAATATTTAGAATCTAATATCCTGTCTCATTTTGGTTGCCCTCACAAGATTATAACAAATAATGCAGCAGCATTTAAGTCCAAGAAAATGGTGGAGTTTTTCAACAAGTACAACATGATATTGGGTCATTCCACATCATACTACCCGCAGGGCAATGGAGTTGCCTAGTCATCAATAAGTCCTTGGTGAATATAATCAAGAAAATGTTGGAGGCAAATAAGAAGAATTGGCATCGAAAGCTTGTTTTTTACTTGTGGGTTGATAGAGTGAGAAGCAATAAATCCATAGGTATGTCACCTTTTGAGTTGGTTTATGGTACTGATACAGTATTTCCTACATCACTTGCAGTCTCGGTCATGAGAATACTACAAGAAGGTGGCAATGAAGAGGATGATATTCAACGAAGAATTAATCAAATGATTCACCTTCAGCAAAAAAGAAAAGAGGTTTCTCAAAATACTTTCCGGTTGCAAGAAAAGATAAAGAATATCTATCATCGCAAAACCAAAGCAGAAAAGTTTCAGCTGGAGGATGTAGTCCTGCGGTGGGATGCACGAAATGAGGAGAAAGGAAAGTATGGTAAGTTCGAAAATCTATGGAAAGTACCATACAAAATCTTAGCTTACCGAGGATAGAATGCCTTTTTGTTGAAGGAAATGGATGATCAGGATTGTTTAGGAGGGCCAGTGAATGGTAGGCTCCTGAAGCACTACTACTTTTGAAATTGTTCCCTGAAGTTACTTTACCTTCATTGTATATACCAGTTTGATTTCCATTGCAAGGTTTCAAGTACACTGTCATTTGAGCTTGGGGCCCAAAGTGAAGGATATAAAGTTTGAATGATTAGTGTCAATTTTGGTTGATTTGGTTTATAGTCAAGTTTTGAGTCAGTTTGGTTGAGAGTCTCTTTTTAGTTGTATTGAGTCATTTTTCGTTTTTTCTTTTAGTTTTGACTGTGTTGCCCAATGGATGAGGCACTTGGCCTATAGTGTTCTTGACACCTCCAAGGAGCTGCCATCCCCAGTAAGGCCAATGTTAGTGTCGGTATCTGCATACTTCCATTAGGGATCAAAATTCGCTCTTTGCATTTTCATTTTAGGGGTTCCATACTGAAAATTTTGCATCATTCCATTAGGTCATGACATACCGATCCACTGATGATTGTCCTCTCTTCAAAAAATCTAAATTTTTCCCTCATAGAGTATACTTGTTGATCCTTCTTCAGGTTCTCTTCAGTTATGGTTTTATGATTAATCTGCAGTCATCATTTCATTAGGTCATAGGGCATGATTTCATTAGGTCTTAGGGTTTCATCACCAAGGTCAAGAACCTGATTTTAAAATTTAAATAAAGGTCATCAAGGGTATGAGGATGATTAATAAATCAAGCATGATGGCTTGTAAGTCATAGCTGCTGAAATTATTATCTTTTAACCTAAAGTAATTTTCACCTCAAAAACATAGTTTTGAGGTGAAAACAATGTATTTTAAGTTTATTTGTATTTCATATGTAGTTTTAAGTCACTATATGTAATAATTGATCTTAGTTGCACCAGAGCATCTCTCCTTGTTGCAAGACAAAGGAACACTGAAAAATTCAAGTCAGATTGAGCATTTATCCACCTGCAAAGATACAGGAAAGAAAAGGCATTAAAACAGAGTTTTGAAAAAGAACAAGAAACATTAGAAAAGTGGGGTTTTCAAGTGAAAAAATCATAATATTCTCCTATTTAAGCCCTCACTTTTCATTTTCAAAGATTATTTTTCTCATTTAGCAAGCAAGAAGTCAAAAAGTGAGAAGAAGAGGCAAGCTTGAGGGAGTTTTGGGCATTGGAAGCTTGGCTTTGCGCTTCTGGGAAAGGCAGGTTGGCGTTGTGCATTGAGGACTTGGCATTGTGTGTAGAGGCCGATGCTGTGTGTCCAGGAGATTTTCACAGTTTATTTTTACACTAGCGCTACGCGTTGAGGTCGGCGTTGCGCATCTGTGTACCCCGCTACGCGTTGAGGAGAAGGGTTCTAAAGCCATCAAAACTTCGAGAAATTTCCAAATTTCTCTCTCTTACCCTTATTTCAAGCAAGTTGACCTCCTTTGCCTCATTTTTGGTTTGCATATTGAAATCATAAGCATCATTCTCCATGGTTAAAATCAAACCCTAGTTTCACTCCATATCATCCTAAAAACCCTAACCCCCTATGTTTGTTCCCATCACCTATCATTAAAACTTAAAGCTTCTCTCTACATCACTATATATCCCCTCATTATATCCTCTCATCCTAAAGCCCCTCTCCCTCACACTCATAATTCACATCTTACCCTTCATTTTCTAGTCTACCCTAACACATCCCTTCACTCCTAAAACACTCATGTTCATTACCCTTATCCCTTTTCTAGGAGTGTACAACCTTAGACCTTGCAAACATGGACAAAGAAGACTGGGACTATGAGGAGGAAAATACAGATAGTGATACCTCAGCAAAGAGAGGTAGATAGCAGAGAAAACCTCATAAGGGAGGCAGGATTATCAGTGAAGAGCCATCAAGCCTTAGGGAGTTGCAGGCTTCTCAGTTGGTTGTTTCATGTTTTAGATATCTTGGCTGCTATGAGTTTTGTGAACAAGTAGAGAGAGTCCAATACCACCCGGAGCTCACCAGACTCTTTGTAGCTCATATTCAATGCAATAAGGTAACTCTTGTTGGGGTAACCTTCATAGTTTCACCATCCATCATTTCAGATGCCACCGGGATTCTAAATGTAGGGGAGAAGTGGTACAAGGCCTAGGACCTGAATGAACACTACTATGAGCCTTACATCAAACCCCAGTACATAAATGATGTGAAGAGGCTTTTTCCTTTCAAATTTCGCGAGGACAAGTATGTCCCCACGATGAAAATAATCATGAAGTACTTCACTTGTGACGGCAGATTCTCCAGGTTGTACACCTATCACATCAGGCTCCTCATGCATTTTACCAGGGTGAGGATGTTAACCTCCTGTACTTCATGTTCAGGAATATTGAGAAGATGGCTCATTTTGTCCAGAAGAAGCCATACCCTCAACAGATGAGTAGCCTCTATCACTACTCCCTAATCAAGATCATTGTGCTTCATCATCTCATCCTCCTCAATATCTCTTGGGAGACCCTTATTTCTCATGATATCTTCAGGGGTCCTCCAATTCCTCCACCAGTGTCTCAAGGAGCAGGAGGACCTTCTAGCAGTGTTTAGGTGAGTGAGGAAGCCAAGGAGACTAGAATTGATGAGGTGCCCATTTACATGACATATCAGAGAGGCACTGGGAGATTATTTGCAGTAGATAGGCAACTGTTTTCTCCATAGGATGTGGAAGGGGCCTTGCCTTCTTCATCATCCCACAGGAAAATGTTTGCTCCACAAGATGTGGAAGGGGCTTTGCCTTCTTCATAAACACAATAGGTAAAGATATAACAGCTGCACAAAGTGAAGGAAAAGGTGCAGGAGGAATACCTTGATGAGGAGGAGGAAAGAGACTTTGATCTAGCAGAGCATGATGAGTTTGAGCAGCATCACACTCAAACCATTGATTTAGAGACTCGGGATGAAGAAAAAATCAAAGACATTATCATACAGGAAAAGGAGGCTCAAGTACAAGAATTGATGGACAATTTGGATAGGGCTAAGTATGTCATCTCATACTTGGAGCAAGAAAACAAACAGTTGAGTGACAAACAAATCCTCATGGAGCTAAAAGTGCTCAAGGCAAAACAACAAAGTGGAAAAGAAACACAAGTCACTTTGATCCCTATTGAGCAAGAAATTGAAAATGATAGAGAGACTTGGCTTGAGAGAGTCAACTTGCACCTTGAGAAGCTGCTACAGAAGGCCAAAAGAGACAATTAGATGATCAAACACATGGCCTATCATTACAAGACCCAAAACAAAATTTGCAACATGAAGGTCAAGAAAATGAGATCTAGGCTAAGGCAGGCCCTAAAGCGAATAAAAAGAGGAGGATAGGCTTAGGTTTCTTTCTGAAGCTTCCTTGGCCCATCAAGATGCTTGATGGTGGTGCTTCTCACCAATTTTGGACAAGTTTTGAGAAATTTTTGTCATTGGCAAATTTTGAAAATTGCACACACAGGAAAACGGCCTAGAAGTGCAGCACCCTAGGGGCACCCAATGAGGAAATGGCTTGCATTTTTTGATTTAGAGCAGTGGGGACATGTACCCTAGCAAGTTTCAAAGTTTTTGGGGTAGAACTGGTTCACCAAAAGGTCACAAAAACCCTAAAAATGACATTTCTACCACTTTTTGGACACACAGAAGCAGTCTTGGGAGAATCAAGTTTTGAGTGGTCAAATGAGCTCCAAATGTAGCAATGCTAGGTGTTCGGGAAAGTAGACTTGGATACCTTTCCAATGAGCTATCATGGGCTAACTTTGGATGCCGGGTAGGTCTCCAAAATCGGCCTGAACGTGGAGTTAAGCGTTGGGCCAGTGGTGCTGTGCATTGGGCAATTTTGCTCAGGATGATCATTTTCTGAATTTTTGATTGTTTTTCATGGATTCTCTCTCATGGTGGATAATTTACCTATGTAAATGATGTAATGGATTAATATGATAGATAAATAGTAATAGAATGTAGATTCATTGCTTTATGAGTTATTTTGAGCTCAAATGAATCAGTTTTTCACTTTTAGAGGCAAGTTGTTGAAATGCCTATATTCCTTTTTCCTTGTTCAGTATTGGTTAGATTATCTCCTAATCTTGGGGACTCAACCCCTGAGGATGGGAGGAGGTTGAAAAAATGTCTATATCTTCTTCTTCTTCCTCATTGTAAAGGTTTGGAATCAGTTGGATGCTCAGACCTTGATTGTACATCTTTGTAAGCAGTTTGGCAGGAGACTAATAAGAATTGCATTTATTTTTATGGGACCCATGTGGTATGAAGTTTTAGTACAGTTTCTTCTTTTGTGATCATATGTTAGAATGTTTTTTTTATGTTTCATTAATCATTCCATTGCTTCTTAGTAATTGTTTTCAAGTTGATAGGCAGAATCCATCACAACATTGCTCTGCTTTGGGTAAATATTCACATTTATATGTTTTCTATTGTTTAAGAAGGATCCATGATTGTCACATGCCCTTCTTAGCTTCTCACCAGTCTTAAACATCTCACCTCATCAAGCACTAAAATGCTAAAGCCTATGCCTACCTTTCCCCATAGAACACCCTACATTTCTAACCTAATTTCCCAGACCTAAACTACCCAACTCCTCCTGATCTAGCAAAACCCCTTCAAAATTCAATCAAAACTTCGTGCTACTATACCTAGCCTAAAATCCTTTTCCTGATCCGTTCATCTTGGCTGATATCCTTATGAAGAGAGCCCTCTCCCGGCTTAGTAGGGCTAGCTACTTGGCTAAGCATGGTTTGTGGTTACCCTGGCATTACCTCCCTTCAACCTGAGGTCAATCTAGGTGATAACAATTAGCATCGGGTGCCACACAAGTTCTAGGTGGGCAACCAAGTTTGATTACATTTGCAAAACAAGTGTCTCGCTCGGGCCCACCGCAAGATTTTCCCACTCTAACATGGGTCTTACACCATTATTAAGGTTGTAGGAGATAATACTCTATAGATCAGCATTCGACCGTTCCTTATCCTACACCTAGTATTCAATCTAGACCGACTACAACCATACTTTTCCCATTGTTGGACACGTCTAACATTTGCTGAGCAACTGACACCAACATAGCTCAACCCAAGTTGTATCAAACATGACACAACTAATAGGATCATGGAAACACAAATCAAGAACACTCACTAGTAGATCATCCAGCCATATCAAAATGTCAAAGCAAGACAACTCCTTCACCAGTGAAAGTGGCTTAGCAGGGACTAGGTTCAACATAAATTTCCTCACCTCATGGAGGCTATGCATGCAATGGGGACTATTTCTTCCAAAGGGGGGAGGATTGATCCTGGTGTGTATTAGTGTTCACCCATCTATTCCACCTGGATCTCCTATTCTTTTCACCAGTTTCCTTGATTATGGCACAATTTACTATTTTTAGCAGTTTTTTGGGTCCTGAACTTCCGGGGTTGTTTTGACCCCATAAACAGATTTTTTTTTTTCAGGTCCGGAACACCTCCATAGCTTAAGGTCTTGTCACAAATATTTTAGTACTATGAGAAACCTTTCTAAAAAGGTATCATAGGTGCCAAACAAAGATCATATAACCAAGTTACGACCTCGGCAAGTTTGTTGTCCAACTAACCCCAACGGGGCCCACAAAATCTTGGTGTTCCATCTCCAAGGATTAGGGTTTTGGTTTTTCAGTGTTTCCCTTTGTCGTTCAATAATAAAAAGGCCCTTGAGCCTCATTGTAAGATAGTTTAGTGGCATGTATCTGCCACATTTCTTCTCGGAGATAAGCTACCATCACTCGAGCTAGTTTATTTCCATTTTGTATGTAAGCATATTTTAGTTATTTGATATTAATGAAATGAAGATCTATTTATAATCCATCTCTCTATTTATGTTTATATTTTTATTTTGTTTTGTTCCTACAAAATTTTGGATCAATGAGTGACAGTTCTATAGAGATCGATGGAACCTTATGAGAGGGGTGGGACAATGTCCCTAAGTCTGCTCGCTACTAACTCCCACTGTGACTTGGGCTGGAAGTATTAGAATACCTTCACCTTGAAGATCATGATTCCATGGGGGCAGGCCCCATATTGGGTTGCTCATGAGTATTTTACAGGGGGTGTGTATCGCAACAAATTCCTCAATCCACAACACCGTTAGTCTCACTATAGAGCACAAAATAGGAGAAGATAGTGATCTCCATCGTCACACTTAGTTCTTCCCCTCATAGTCACTAGATGTTTGAAGGGAAATGGACATGGAATCCTTGGAACTTCAAAAGGAAATTCTTGATGGGCGTGAAAAAATTTTCACCCTTGGAATCAAGAAAGAACTAATTGGTGTGACACCCTTGAAACTTCAAACGGAAGTTCTTGAATGGAGCGACCGAATTGGCACCCTTGGCATAAAAAAGAAACCACTTAAATATAATTAAGATAAGGTAATAATATCGATTCGCATAATGAAGTAAGTGTGATTTTAAAACCAAGTAAACTAAATCAAGAGTAGATCTTGGGGTAAATGGGGATTAAGAAGAAATAAAAGTTTCGCCCAATTAAGAACTCTACCCCTCCCACATTTGGAAAACCTTAGGTAGAGAATGTGCATATAAAGTAACTCCAAAGTACATAAGGTTTTAATAACCAAAGAGGAGAAAGGGGCATGGATTTATTTAGGAGCATTACTTCTAGAATATTATAGCCTTATTAAGCAAAGAGGGTGGAGAATGAAAATAAAGATTAATAAATTAAATTAGAGAAAATTCAGAAAACTTCTATGTGGCAAATGCCAACACAAGGATCTCCATCTAAGAGTAAATTTGAGTTAAACTAGGTTGTATTTGGGGGACCAAATCTGAGACTTATCAGTTGAATTCAATAATGAACACAAATTAAGCAGTAGAAAAGGGGGATCAAGTGACATCTAGGAGAAGAAATAGGGAGTCATGTTGGGGTAAGAAAAAATATTATTTTTTAATAAGAATTTAAATAAAAGAAATTAAGAGAGCCTTGGTGAGAGGGTGACACATGAGTGGGTGAATAATCAAACTTTTAGATTAATAAAAATAGTTATTTTGCATCAAGTGCCAAGTATCCCCTATGAAGCCTCCTACAAAAGAAGGAGCAAGCTATGGGTGAAGGGATATTTTTGGGCACTATTGTTCGATAGAAAAGATAATTCTATTTCCTCTGACTACAAATACTATAGTGAGTTCGGTGAGGTGGAGGTGATCACAAAGGGATCTCTTGAGCTAGGAGTACCTACCTCCATTGACTAATATTTATTCTTCTACTTGCAACCACATTACAGTTCAAGGGTCTATGGGGAAGAAGAGTACCCAAGGAATAGGCTAGGAGTTCAATTGGTGAGTCACCAACATTCTATTGGGAGACATTATCCTTCACACGTGGATGCGAATGACAGTAAGGGAGCAAAAGAAGAAACAAAGCCGAGAATAAAAACCCCACTCCTTGGTGAACAACACCTTGTGTAGTTATAAAGTTTTTTATATGATTATCGATGTATCTATAATGGCCAGATTATAAAAGTGAATGTTATGATGGATGAATTGAAATTTATGGATATTGATGACGTATCTCAAATTTAGGTGTTTTCAATATTGATGTACATTTAATTAATAGGAAACTTCATAAAGGCTATGGTTAACAATTAACTAGTATAAAATGGATTTCCTAATTGCTTTTTTTTCAATGTCATATCTTAAATTGTATCACTTCGTATTTGGCCAAATATAATATGGTTCCTATATCTAGAACTTGTCGCCTTAAAAAAATGATGTCATAGGGAAGGTCCCTACATAAGTCAAATAGAGAGGGGATAACCCACTCCAGCTTAGTCTTCCAAGTCAAATTCATTTGACACCAATGTTTGCACAAAGACAATGAAAAAATTAAATACACGAGCCAAGGAGGTAAGCAAGAGGTGCATGACCACCCTAAAGAAGAATTATGCTCCGACGCATTTAAATTATATAACCCAAATTGAAAGGAACTTCTTCTCTAGCATCTCTAATTTAGCCAGGAATTTTCCTTCTTGTGTTAATATAAATGGATTCTGGAAATAGATGGATCTCGTGTTCCACTTCTCTCTTAGGTGATGACCCTTCGGGCTCTCAGAACACATCCTTGTATGTATGTATGTAACAACTTCTTCAATTGTTGTTTCTATTTCTTAGTAAACCCCTCCAGGGATGCGTTTCCTCTTATTGAATCCCGTTCAAACTTACTTTCTCTTAAAAATACTAACACATACTTCTTTCTAGAACTGATCAAATTCTTGACTTGGTTGGCACTTACGAGTGAAATTTTCAACTTGCCTTTGTGTGCATTGATGATGAACGATTTTCCATCATTAATGAGTCGGTATTGATGGGATCTCCTCATGAATATTTCATCTTGCATGTACATTTATGGACTCCCAAGCAGGAATCCACATACATCAAGGGGAACCATTTCTATATCTACTTCATCAATAAAATCATCACTGCTAGCAAATCTAATTTTACACTATTTTGTTACCTTTAGCTTTGCATCCTTATTTACCCATCCTAGTGGATATGGGTTTGGATGATGACGAAATTCCAACCCCAACTTCTTGACCAACTCTGCTGCAACGAGATTCGCCTGTGATCCTGAGTCAAACAAAGCATCAATATTTGTCTTCTTGACTTACATCTTTTTATGGAAGAGTTTGGTCATTTCTTTCTCTTCTTGTTGTTAAAGGCTACTTAGATTCACCTCCTTCTAGACTAACGTACAGTCGATTTTCTCATCCACATCCGAGCTGCTTTCAACTTGGTTTCTCGAATCCGTGGCCATGATATTATTCTTCTTGTTATCTTTCTTCTTGTTCTTCGAGTTTAGCATTGGATGCAACTTCCAGCACTTCTCCTCTGTATGACCACTAATGTTGTAGTGGTTTCTAGGATATTTTCACTAGTGTGTTGTGGCTACCGTCTTTTTATCTTTCCCCCTTTTTTCTTCTTCTTCCCCTCCTTATAAGCTTCATGTTTCTCCTTCTACTTCGATCCACTTGATTGTGCTCTTTTTAGAGCCTATGTTCTCTAGGTATTGTGCATGTACACAATCCTCGTCCACCGATTTGGTCTTGAACAACATCACCCTCTCACACAAATGGCGGTGTAGACCCCCCAAATATTTGAGGAGTACATCTGGGTTCTTTGGAGATATACCCAACATTATAGCCATATTTTTGAATTATATGGTGTGCTAATGCATGCTTTGGCCCAACCTTATCCTAAAGTGGTGCCACCAGATCCACTAGTCCTCCATGTACCCAATGGGATAAAAATGTGAATTAATGAGGGTTTTCAAATCCTCCTAGTTAGCCACTGGAGGTTCTACCTCCAGCCTTAGGGTTTCTGTGTGTCTTTCCCACCAAGTGAGTGCACAGCCCTCTAATTTCAACTGTGCGAATGAGATCTTTTGTACTTCTTTAATCTAATGGACACTGAAATAAACTTCCAGTTGTTGCAACCAATGGTTTTTCTTCAGAGTGTCGATATTGTTGTGATATGGCTTGATATCAACTTTTTCTTCCATTTTAAACAAAGATTGATTCACAACACTCAAACCAAGTTGATCTTTTTCGATCTTTATCCTAGCAATCTCCATAAAATACCCAAAGAAACTTTCTCTTATACCAAATGATCCATAAACTATCGTGGATATTCCTCTAGACATTTTCTCACGATGGATCTGTTAATAATATATTAAAATACTAATTTTTTACACTATTACAATTCCTTTAAAATTCTATATCTATATATTTTACTGTAATTAGTGCAATGTGCATGTGAATGGAAATTATGAAGAAAATTAGAGAATGAAAAAGTAAACTCACACAAACATAAGATACAAGATATGATCTCTAAGAAACCCTTTCGGGAGAAAACCCAGCTGGAAGGTGAGGTCTCTTCACTCTCTTTCTCTGTATGGAAATATAGTTGTAGGTACAAAGAAGTAATTTTTGTGGCCCATAGGCTGCTACAATGCACAAATACTCTTTGTGTGCTCTACCTCCTATCTCTACTGGATATCTTTGCTCAGCTATGGAACAAAATTCTCTCAAAAGAATCAAATGCCTCTTCCTCCTAGTGGCCTCGTTATAACACAACCCGATAGCCTACCAGTGGTTAAGTTTAACTACATCAACTCTTAACTAGAGTTAAAATATAGACTCTTCTAGAGTATTTTACATCAAAAATATGTAGCTAGCCCCTTTTCCATGAATAATGGGGGCCGATGTGGCATCCTCTTGAACTATTTGTGTGAAAACAGGAAGGTCAATGTCTAAGTGGAATAACTTTTGCATACGAACTCTGATTGATGTGCTTCTTGCATCGCTGGAAAGATCTTTATGTGTAGAACAATGTGAAAATGTGTTGAGAAAAAGTGGAAAATGTTTACCCCCCAAAAAACTTCGTTTGATGCCTCAAAATGCTCCTGAAAGGTTTTAGACCCTATTTTGCTAAATTGGGTCCCACCAAGAAAAATAGTCCCATGAGTTGATTCCTCCACTTTTTCCACTCTGAATGCTTTGAGATGGATGAAAAACAATATAATGATACAATCTGGATCAAAAGTACATAAGGTTTTAATAAGAAAAGGGCATAAATGGGAATGGATTTAATTAGGAACATTACTCTTAGAATAGTCTAGCCTTATTAAGAAAAGAGGGTGGGGAATGAAAATAAAGATTAATAAATTAAATTAGAGAAAAATTAGAAAACCTCTATGTGGAAAAAACCAACACAAAGATCTCCATCTGAGTGTTATATATCTGATATGAAAATATATGATAATAGAAATAAACCCAGAAATAATAAGATCGAAATAGATAGAAATGCTTCTTTATTTATCAAACCCTTAAGGTAGGGCAACACCATACATTCACTCCTTAAGGAAGGAGAACACTCCACAAGCCATATGCCTGTTCATACAATAATCCTTGTCCTCTCTCAATAGGGAGTCTCTAGCCTCTATATAGGCCTCATACATACAATATCATGGGTCATTACCATGGTTCCCTCAATACCATCTATCTAATACCATGGGCTTATTACAATATTGCTAATTACTTGTGGTCCCTTACATGATACGGTTTAACCACTTTATTTATTACTATGGCCCATTCCCTTATTACATTATTCCCTTGGGTACCTCCCTCTGTACCCCATACTATCCCCCCTAGGTATACTGCATTCCATCCCCCTTAAACATGTTTCATCCTTGAAACATAAGAAGAACACAAATAATAAGATCTACTCGAAAGAGTAGTCCACTAGTACCATGCACATGCATCTAGCCATCCTAGAGAAAGGTGAACCCTTGATCTAGCTGGTGCCTTGCTCGCTTGAGATGGAAGTTGACCCTAGCGACTCTTCTGTGTTGATGTGTAGTAGGTGGATCGTCACCCCTCTATACCTATCATGCGATGGTTCTTGTCCTTGTGGCTAATTCGTTGCCATCTTGTTGTTTGTTTTCTTGCGGGGCGATGTGGGTGGTGATATGCTAAAGTTTTAACCAATGGTGTATCTTTCTTTAATTCACCACCTAATGGAGGCTGATTGGTATCTGGTACATG